>CATNWA010001996.1:0-25218 GCA_951230385.1 Staurois parvus | reverse complement strand
CCTCAAATTAGTTTCCCTCTGCATGCAGGTGCATCAACCCCATTTTAAACGAGTGGGGGGGATATTTTTAACATTTTTGCATCTCAAAGCTGAAATTCCAGGTCTAAAATTTTGGATTTTTGCCCTTTTTGGCCCCCTGGGCCCCCTCCCACCCCCCAAAATTTTCCCTTTGGGTCCCCCTTTCAGTTTAGTAGTTTCTTCATCAAGCCTTCTTGGGTCTTCGGGATCTCGATTTTCTTTAAACCCCAGTTTCTGGGGTTTTTTCCTATAATTTGATTTCCAGACCAAAGGGGAACATTTGCTTCATTTTGGGATCTCAATTCCCTTGAATTTTTCTATTGAATCCAAAAAATTTTTAGAAACTCTGCTTTAAAATCCACCTTTTCTACCACTGTCTCGCTTTTGACTTTGTTTTGAGAAGGTTTGCTTCCTAAATGTTTCCATGTTTTCCAGCCCCTCTATTTTTCCACCAGGCATGGCCCCTCCCCTTTTGGGCCACTTTTTCTGCACCTCGTCATTCGCCGGGTTTGTTTTTAACCAAAGTTTTAAACCATGCAAAGTTTTCTTCAGAAGGGGAATTTTCAGCCGGGGCTGTAAATCCTGGGTTTCCCCGGGCAATGAGGAAACTTTAAAAATTAGAGAGGGAGCGAAATGAACTGGGGCGAAGGGGAAATTTGGGTTTCGAATATTGGGGAAAATTTCGATTCGCGCCGAATCCCAAAAATTTTCCCGGGCCCTTTGGGGATCCCGGCAATCAAAAATTTTTCCCCAAAAATGGGGGGGGGAAACTGGGGCGGCGCGGAAGGGGTTTGTCGGGGAAAGGCACGCTGCCCCCCATAATGCATTCTTTTCATGACATGTGATCGAAATTTAACCAATCAGCGGGCCAGCCAGCCAGCACTGTGAAAGGGTCGGGGGGGGGGGGGGGGGGGGGGGGGGAAAAAAAAAAAAAAAAAAAAAAAAAAAAAAAAAAAAAAAAAAAAAAAAAAAAAAAAAAAAAAAAAAAAAAAAAAAAAAAAAAAAAAAAAAAAAAAAAAAAAAAAAAAAAAAAAAAAAAAAAAAAAAAAAAAAAAAAAAAAAAAAAAAAAAAAAAAAAAAAAAAAAAAAAAAAAAAAAAAAAAAAAAAAAAAAAAAAAAAAAAAAAAAAAAAAAAAAAAATAAAAAAAAAAGTTACTTAGGGCCACAGAAACGTTCTTAGGGGCCCCAGAATTGTTTTCTTAGGGACAGGAAAAAAGAAATTTTTACTGAGGGGCACAGTTGTTACTGAGGGCCACAGAAAACCCCCTTACTTTGGGCCCCGAAACGTTTTCTTAGGGCCAAAGAAACGGGTTTCTTGGGGCCCCAGAATTGTTTTCTTTGGGACAACCCCGAATTGTTACTGAGGGCCCCAGATTTGTTACTGAGGGCCCCAGAACCGTTTTCTTTGGGGGCAGAAAAAATTCCTTTTGGGGCACCGAAATTTTTTACTCCCGGGGCGACACAGAATTGTAATTTAGGGGCACCCAAAATTTTTACTGAGGGACACAGAACCGTTACTTATGGGCCCCCAGAAACGTTACTTAGGGCCACGAAACGTTACTTTGGGCCCCCAGAAAATTTTTTACTCAGGGACAACACAGAATTGTTACTCAGGGGGCAGACACAGAATTTTTACCCCAGGGGCAGACCAGGGAATTGTTACTGAGGGGGACAGACACAGAAAAGTTACTGGGGGGACACAGAATTTTTTACTGAGGGACACAAATTGTTACTCAGGACACAGAATTTTTTTTCTCAGGGCAGACAAAAGAATTGTTTAAATCGGGAAAAGAATCGTTTTTAAATTTAAAAAGTATGTTTAGACCAAAAATGCAAAAAGGAAATGGCAGAGGAGGGAAAGTTTTTTTTTTTTTGGAGCAGGCGACGTTTTGGGAGCCCGAGGAAGGGGGGCAGGCAGCATAGTCGCAGCCAAGGCCCGTGCTCCCGGGGGTCCTCCAGCGGTCGTGTCTCCAAAGACAACCCTGCCGTCATCGATTGTTGGGGTTTGGTCGTCTTCCTCTTCCCAGGTCACCTCAGGAACACCTACAAACCAACGTCCGGGGGGTACGGGCAGCACAACCGTTAAATTGGCATGGCCCGGGGGGAAGCCCACTGAAAAACCGTGTCCTTTACCTGCCCCCGTCCCTTTTTTGTTCCCTCACCAAGCGAAATTTCCCCAAAGCTGTGGGTCAGCCCCTTTTAAGTGAGGAAGACTAACAAGGGGGGGTCAGGAACGGGGGGGAGACTCCGCCCCCTTCAGCGCCGGGCGAAGAAGTTGGCAGGAGAGGGGGGCTCGGACCGGGTTGAGCAGGTCTGTCCCCCGCCCCACCCACTTGTGGGTTGTGTTCCATTTTTTGTCATAGGGTGTGGCTGACCTAATTGGGCCTCCATAGCTGCTGCCAGGGCCTCTAATCTGCACTGGGACAGCCTGTACACGCCTCTCATGCTTATGCCAGGTTCAAGTAATCTCATTGCATGGGCCCCCCGTTCCGACTCCTCATGCTGCTGCCAGGCCCGTCACATCTGTCAGGTGCCCTGTACCGCCTCCTCATGCTGCTGCCAGGTCCAGAGTGTTGTCATGGGTCAGATGTACCGGCCTCCCATTCAGCTGCTGTCTCATCGGCCCCTAACTCTGCCATGTGCCACCTTTACCGCCTCTCCTCACACTGCTGTCTGCGAAGTTCCAGAGTTTTGTCATGGGTGCTGGCAAGAGTACGGGCCTCCCATTGCTGCTGCCTCCATCCCATAATCTGGCCATGTGCCACACGTACAGACTCCTCATGTGCTGCCATGACCCGTAATCTGTTCTGGTAGGGCCCCTGCTATTTTTTTGAATCATTAGCCCTGCTGCCACCAGGTCCACCCCGTGTGTATGGGTCCCCGTGTACGGCCTCCCATTGACTGATGCCCAGGCCCGTAATCTGCCATGGGACCCCCGTACCGATCATCATGCTGTTGCCTGGGCCCGTAATCTGCCTTGGGCCCCTATACCTGCCTCCATCGCATGCTTGCTGGCCAGGTCAGAGTGTGTCATGGGTCCCTGTACGGGCCCTCCCCATTGCTGCTAGGTCTGCTCATCGCCACAGACACTGCCATGTGCCACGTTTAGGTCTCCTCAACACACTGCTCGGTCGCTGTTACCATTTTTTGTCGCATAGTGGGTGCTGGCAGTTTCACGGGCCTTCCATTAGCTGCTTGCCAGGCCCGTAATCTGCAATGGGCCCTAAACCGCATACACTCACCGACTGTACCGCATCCTCATGCTGCTGCCAGGTCCACGTAATCTGTCTCATGGGCCCTGTACCACTTTTCAGGTTTCCATGCTACACTGCCAGTGTGTTTCATTTTGTGTCATAGGGTGGTGGCAGCATGTACGGGCCTCCCATTGGCTGCTGTGCAGGCCCGTAATCTGCCAATGGGCACCCGTATCACCGTCTCCTCATGCTGATGCCCAGGATCCGTAATCTGTGTTGGGCCCCATGGCACCTGCCTCACTCATGCAAACTGCTGCCCAGGTCAAGACGCTTGTCTTGTCCGCCTCTACCACCTCTTCTTTCCGCCGTGTCCTCAGCCGCAACCCCCGTGCCAAGTCCCATTACCCGACCGGCATATCACATGTGCAGGGCGCAACGGTGTCACGCTGTGCTGCACCTGGTATGCCTTGGCGAACGTAGTCACACAGGGGAGGAACTTCTGAGTGTAATGAACAGAGAAATCGACAGATGGCTGTCTCCGCGCAAACTGAAAATCGGAACCATGTTGACCGACAACGGAAAGAACATGGTGTCTGCTCTGCGTCAAGGAAGGTTGTGCCATGCGCCATGCATGGCTCACGTGTTCAATCTGGTTGTCAAGCGGGGTTCCTAAAATCCACCATCCCACTGCAAGACATCCTTAAAATGTCACGTAAACTTTGCATGCATTTCAGCCATTCCTACACCGCAAAGCACACACCCTCCTTGAGCTGCAGCGGACGTTGCAGAACGGAATTCCACAGCATCGCCTGATCTGCGACGTTGCAACAAGGTGGAATTCAACCCTACACATGTTAGACCGCCTTTACGAACAGCGAAAGGCCATCACCGATTTCCTGATGTTACAAGCGGATAAAGGTACTCCCCTGTGTAACTTCGATGTCAGCCATTGGCAGCTCATGCGTGACACCTGCCGCTTGCTCAGGCCCTTTGAGGAGGCCACGCTATTCGTGAGTCGGCAGGACTATGGGATGAACGACGTCATTCCTCTGTTGCACGTCCTGGAACAAATGCTGTTAACAATGGCTGGTCAGGGTGCGGTAGACGTGGCGCACAGATCTCAACGCCACATGACCCCTGTGGGGGCAGGACAGGAAGAAGAGGAGGAGGTAGAGGAGGACATTTGGTGCTCAGGAATTATTGAGTGAAATGGGTGGTTTTTCCACTCAGCGGACAGGAGTGGAGGAGCAGGAGCATCTGGTAGAGGAGGAGGAGGAGAGACAGAGGACCCAGACGCACCGTGGCAGTATGCTGTGGAGATGGAGGCAGGGAGTCCCTCGCATTCCTTGGCACAAATGGCCCATAGCATGCTCGGTTGCTTGCGTAGCGACAGCCGAATAATAACCATCAGACAGAGGGATGACTTTTGGCTGTCCACCTTGTTGGACCCTCGCTACCGTTCAAAAATGGTGGCCTTTTTCACACCTGCTGAGAGGGAGGCCAAAATAACGTACTATAAAAACCACCTATGTAGTCAGTTGGTCTCTGCCTTGTGCGCCAACGTCCATCCTCAGACACTGTGGGCCCTGTGCGCTCGCGTTCCGCTGCCATGGCAGCAGGGGAGGGGTGGGGGTGGTAGGAGCAGTGGCAGCTCCACCAGCAGCGGCTGCCTCAGTCTGCAGTCGATGATGAGTAGCTTTCTTCACCAGCGCAGTGAGGAAACTACTAACCAGCCGCAGCAGCAGCAGCATCAGGTGGACCTGGAGCAGGACCTCAAACAACAGGCTTGGGCCTACTTGGACAGCACCCTGCCAACCGAGGTAGACAATCCCCTTGACTACTGGGCAACGAAACTTGACCTTTGGCCCCAACTAGCTGAATTTGCCCTTGAAAGGCTGTCATGCCCGGCCAGTAGCGTGGCATCGGAGCGCGTGTTTAGTGCGGCAGGAGGTATTGTAACTCCGCGGAGGACACGACTGTCCACCCAAAGTGTGGAGAGACTCACGTTTGTGAAAAATGAATCAGGCGTGGATTAGTCTGGATTTCAAACCACCAGTTCCTGACACAACTGACTAAATCCGCCATGAATCATGCCCCAAACATGTGCCACTTTCAGGTCTCCTCACACTGCTGGTGTGTTCCATTTTTTGTCATAGGGTGCTGGCAGATTACGGGCCTCCCATAGCTGCTGCCAGGCCCCTAATCTGCCATGGGCCCCTATACCGCCTCCTCATGCTGCTGCCAGGTCCAGAGTCTCTCATGGGTCCCTGTACGGCCTCCCATTGCTGCTGTCTCCATCGCCACACTCTGCCATGTGCCACTTTCAGGTCTCCTCACACTGCTGGTGTGGTTCCATTTTTTGTCATAGGGTGCTGGCAGATTACGGGCCTCCCATAGCTGCTGCCAGGCCCCTAATCTGCCATGGGCCCCTGTATATGTACCGCCTCCTCATGCTGCTGCCAGGTCCAGAGTCTCTCATGGGTCCCTGTACGGCCTCCATTGCTGCTGTCTCCATCGCCACACTCTGCCATGTGCCACTTTCAGGTCTCCTCACACTGCTGGTGTGTTCCATTTTTTGTCATAGGGTGCTGGCAGATTACGGGCCTCCCATAGCTGCTGCCAGGCCCCTAATCTGCCATGGGCCCCTGTATATACCGCCTCCTCATGCTGCTGCCAGGTCCAGAGTCTCCATGGGTCCCTGTACGGCCTCCCATTGCTGCTGTCTCATCGCCACACTCTGCCATGTGCCACTTTCAGGTCTCCTCACACTGCTGGTGTGTTCCAATTTTTTGTCATAGGGTGCTGGCAGATTACGGGCCTCCCATAGCTGCTGCCAGGCCCCTAATCTGCCATGGGCCCCTATATACCGCCTCCTCATGCTGCTGCCAGGTCCAGAGTCTCTCATGGGTCCCTGTACGGCCTCCCATTGCTGCTGTCTCCATCGCCACACTCTGCCATGTGCCACTTTCAGGTCTCCTCACACTGCTGGTGTGTTCCATTTTTTGTCATAGGGTGCTGGCAGATTACGGGCCTCCCATAGCTGCTGCCAGGCCCCTAATCTGCCATGGGCCCCTATACCCGCCTCCTCATGCTGCTGCCAGGTCCAGAGTCTCTCATGGGTCCCTGTACGGCCTCCCATTGCTGCTGTCTCCATCGCCACACTCTGCCATGTGCCACTTTCAGGTCTCCTCACACTGCTGGTGTGTTCCATTTTTTGTCATAGGGTGCTGGCAGATTACGGGCCTCCCATTGCTGCTGCCAGGCCCCTAATCTGCCATGGGCCCCTATATACCGCCTCCTCATGCTGCTGCCAGGTCCAGAGTGTCTCATGGGTCCCTGTACGGCCTCCCATTGCTGCTGTCTCCATCGCCACACTCTGCCATGTGCCACTTTCAGGTCTCCTCACACTGCTGGTGTGTTCCATTTTTTGTCATAGGGTGCTGGCAGATTACGGGCCTCCCATAGCTGCTGCCAGGCCCGTAATCTGCCATGGGCCCCTGTATACCGCCTCCTCATGCTGCTGCCAGGTCCAGAGTCTCTCATGGGTCCCTGTACGGCCTCCCATTGCTGCTGTCTCCATCGCCACACTCTGCCATGTGCCACTTTCAGGTCTCCTCACACTGCTGGTGTGTTCCATTTTTTGTCATAGGGTGCTGGCAGATTACGGGCCTCCCATAGCTGCTGCCAGGCCCTAATCTGCCATGGGCCCCCTGTACCGCCTCCTCATGCTGCTGCCAGGTCCAGAGTAGTCTCATGGGTCCCTGTACGGCCCCATTGCTGCTGTCTCCATCGCCACACTCTGCCATGTGCCACTTTCAGGTCTCCTCACACTGCTGGTGTGTTACATTTTTTTGTCATAGGGTGCTGGCAGATTACGGGCCTCCAATAGCTGCTGCCAGGCCCTAATCTGCACATGGGCCCCTGTACCGCCTCCTCATGCTGCTGCCAGAGTTATAGTCTTCCCATGTCATGGGTCCAATATTTATGTAGCCTCCCATTGCTGCTGTTCTCCATCGCCACAATCTGCCAGGTGCCCACTTTCAGGTCGTCCTCACACTGCTGGAGAGGTGGAATTTTTTGTCCATAGGGGTGCTGGCAGGGTTGTAACGGCTGCCTGGTGGTGCTGCTAGGCCCTCAGTAATCTGCCAGGGCCCTACTAAGCCCCAGTCTGCCTCACCAGAGCCCCTGATGGTCCATGGACTTGGCGCATTGGACTGAGACCAGGTCGCTCAGGGACGGCCCCTGAGTACACCTGCCAAGGCCTCAGGGGGTATCCGCCAGAGGTATGTGCAGGTACGGCTTACGGGCGCTCATTCCTGTGCAGGATGGATGGATGGCAGAGTAGTTAGCGTGGTCAGACATTGCTGGGTCGGTAACGGTGGAGGCCAGATCAGTACAGGTCTCAGGCAAACTGCTGGTGGGTCACATTTTTTGTCATAGGTGCAGGCAGATTAGGGCCTCAGCATAGGAGCTCAGCCAGGCCCGTAAGTCTGCCATGGGCCAGTAGTCCTCATGGAGACTGCTCCAGAGATCCAGAGGATCAAGTCGGGTCCAACGTAGCGGCCTCACATTGCTGCTGGATACAGTACAGAGGCTCATGGGAAAACATACACCTGCCCAGAGCACAGACCTGGTCATGCCTCACACTGCTGGTGGTTCCATTTTTGTAATCATAGGTTTGGCAGATTACGGGCCTCCATGGCTGCTAAGAGCCCCTGCTGGGCAGCTCTGGTACTGCCCCTCACGGCTGCTGAGTTCCAGGTCCACCAGTGCTCTCATGAGTCACCTGTACGCTCCATTGCTGGTCTGCATCGCCCACACGGCCATGTGCGAGTCCCACCACCAGTGCTGAGTGGGTTCATTCCTGACAAGGGTGCTGGCAGATTACGGGCCTCCCATTGCTGCTGCCAGGCCCGTAATCTGCCTGGGCCCCAGTACCCCGACCACCCCGCCTCCTCATGCTGCTGCCAGGTCCAGAGTCTCTCATGGGTCCCTGTACGGCCTCCCATTGCTGCTGTCTCCATCGCCACACTCTGCCATGTGCCACTTTCAGGTCTCCTCACACTGCTGGTGTGTTTCCATTTTTTGTCATAGGGTGCTGGCAGATTACAGGCCTCCCATTGCTGCTGCCAGGCCCGTAATCTGCCATGGGCCCCTATACCGCCTCTTCATGCTGCTGCCAGGTCCAGAGTGTGTCATGGGTCCCCTGTACGGCCTCCCATTGCTGCTGCTGCCA
Organism: Staurois parvus; assembly: GCA_951230385.1. Lineage (NCBI taxonomy): Eukaryota > Metazoa > Chordata > Amphibia > Anura > Ranidae > Staurois > Staurois parvus. The sequence continues at coordinate 16,770 of CATNWA010001996.1, read as the reverse complement.
GGAGGCAGCAGGGTCGCAGCAGTGTCAGTGGAGGCAAACGGCCACGGAGTAGAGCACCAGCTCCACTGCAGCCTACCACCACGGCCAGTAGTGGTGCCGGTGTACACGGAGGAAGTAGCAGTCAGCCAGTGAGGAGTAGCGGGTGGCAAAGTTTCCTACACTCGGCGGTGTGGCAATTTTTCGTCAAGCCGCCCTGGAAGTAAACGTAGCCGTATGTCGACTATGTGGCCAGAAAGTCAAGCGTGGCCAGGGGGCCCATGTTGGGACTACAGCTGTTGCGTCAGCATATGCAGCTTCGCCATTCGGTGGCCCTGGGAAAACCGTGATAAAGATACGGCGGTTCTGCTTGCCCTAGCCCAGGGTTCCATTTTGTCATAGGGTGCTGGCAGATTATGGGCATCCCATAGTTACTGCCAGGCCCCTAATCTGCCATGGGCCCCTATACCGCCTCCTCATGCTGCTGCCAGGTCCACAGTCTCTCATGCCATGTGCCACTTTCAGGTCTCCTCACACACTGCTGGTGTGTTGAATTTTTTTGACATAGGGTGCTGGCAGATTACGGGCCTCCCATAGCTGCTGCCAGGCCCCTAATCTGCCATGGGCCCCTATATACCGCCTCCTCATGCTGCTGCCAGGTCCAGAGTCTGTCATGGGTCCCTGTACGGCCTCCCATTGCTGCTGTCTCCATCGCCACACTCTGCCATGTGCCACTTTCAGGTCTCCTCACACACTGCTGGTGTGTTGAATTTTTTGACATAGGGTGCTGGCAGATTACGGGCCTCCCATAGCTGCTGCCAGGCCCCTAATCTGCCATGGGCCCCTATACCGCCTCCTCATGCTGCTGCCAAGTCCAGAGTCTCTCATGGGTCCCTGTACGGCCTCCCATTGCTGCTGTCTCCATCGCCACACTCTGCCATGTGCCACTTTCAGGTCTCCTCACACTGCTGGTGTGTTCCATTTTTTGTCATAGGGTGCTGGCAGATTACGGGCCTTCCATTGCTGCTGCCAGGCCCGTAATCTGCCATGGGCCCCTGTACCTCCTCCTCATGCTGCTGCCAGGTCCACAGTGTCTCATGGGTCCCTGTACGGCCTCCCATTGCTGCTGTCTCCATTGCCACACTCTGCCATGTGCCACTTTCGCTGTCTCTCTCAGGTCTCCTCACACTGCTGGTGTGTTCCATTTTTTGTTATAGGGTGCTGGCAGATTTCGGGCCTCCCATTGCTGCTGCCAGGCCCGTAAACTGCCATGGGCCCCAGTACCGCCTCCTCATGCTGCTGCCAGGTCCACAGTCTCTCATGGGTCCCTGTACGGCCTCCCATTGCTGCTGTCTCCATCGCCACACTCTGCCATGTGCCACTTTCAGGTCTCCTCACACTGCTGGTGTGTTACATTTTTTGTCATAGGGTGCTGGCAGATTACGGGCCTCCCCATTGCTGCAGCCAGGCCCGTAATCTGCCAAGGGCCCCAGTACCGCCTCCTCATGCTGCTGCCAGGTCCAGAGTGTCTCATGGGTCCCTGTACGGCCTCCCATTGCTGCTGTCTCCATCGCCACACTCTGCCATGTGCCACTTTCAGGTCTCCTCACACTGCTGGTGTGTTCCATTTTTTGTCATAGGGTGCTGGCAGATTACGGGCCTCCCATTGCTGCTGTCAGGCCCGTAATCTGCCATGGTCCCCCCCCTGTACCGCCTCCTCATGCTGCTGCCAGGTCCAGAGTCTCTCATGGGTCCCTGTACGGCCTCCCATTGCTGCTGTCTCCATCGCCACACTCTGCCATGTGCCACTTTTAGGTCTCCTCACACTGCTGGTGTGTTACATTTTTTGTCATAGGGTGCTGGCAGATTTACGGGCCTCCCATTGCTGCTGCCAGGCCCGTAATCTGCCATGGGCCCCAGTACCGCCTCCTCATGCTGCTGCCAGGTCCACAGTCTCTCATGGGTCCCTGTACGGCTTCCCATTGCTGCTGTCTCCATCGCCACACTATGCCATGTGCCACTTTCAGGTCTCCTCACACTGCTGGTGTGTTACATTTTTTGTCATAGGGTTGTCAGGAATCAAGGAATGACCAGAAAGGTGTGGACTGACACAGGGAAACGCAGGTCTCAGGTACAATACAATAGAGGTTATTATTAGCCACCCAGATATATATATATGTATAAACGCACAGTGAACAAAACTAACCTTCCACTAATCTTAGGAGGTGCAGGAACACAGGCGTAGTCAGGGCTGGAGAGGTGGAATGGTCAGGCCGGCCGTAGGGTTCTGTAACGACTGCCTGGTGGTACCTCTAGCGGTCCTCAGGGCAGGATTCCCCAGGGCGCGGAGTCTAAGCCCCAGTCTGCCTTTTCACCAGAGCCCCTGATGGTGGGGATGGACTTGGCGCAGGACTGAGACCAGGTCGCGGCCCCTGAGTACACCTGCTAGTGGTAGGGGGATCCGCCAGAGGTATGTGCAGGTACGGCTGGATCCGTGCAGGATGGATGGATGGCAGAGTAGTTAGCGTGGTCAGACAAGCCGGGTCGGTAACGGTGGAGGCAGATCAGTACAGAGCAGCAGGCAAAGAGTAAACGGGTCACAAGCCAAGGTACAGCAACAGGAGGTCAAACAGCATAGGAGTAGGCAGAAGAATAGTCAGGGATGAGCCAGTAGTCAGAACAGGAGACGGTCAACAGAGATCAGGATCAAGTCGGGTCAGCAACGAAGCAGGAACACAGGATACAGGATACGAGTACAGAGGCTCATGGGAAAACATACACCAAGGCCCAGAGCACAGACCTGGTCATGCCTTATATACACCTTTCTGTAATCAGCCCCAGGTTTGGCTGATTGTGAGCTTCTGGCTGCTAAGAGCACCCGCTGGTCAGCTCTGGTACTGCAGCCCACACGGCAGGTGAGTTCCACCACCAGTGCTGAGAGCACCCGCTGGTCAGCTCTGGTACTGCAGCCCACACGGCAGGCGAGTCCCACCACCAGTGCTGAGTCCATTCCTGACAAGGGTGCTGGCAGATTACGGGCCTCCCATTGCTGCTGCCAGGCCCGTAATCTGCCTGGGGCCCCAGTACCGCCTCCTCATGCTGCTGCCAGGTCCAGAGTCTCTCATGGGTCCCTGTACGGCCTCCCATTGCTGCTGTCTCCATCGCCACACTCTGCCATGTGCCACTTTCAGGTCTCCTCACACTGCTGGTGTGTTCCATTTTTTGTCATAGGGTGCTGGCAGATTACGGGCCTCCCATTGCTGCTGCCAGGCCCGTAATCTGCCATGGGCCCCTGTACCGCCTCCTCATGCTGCTGCCAGGTCCACAGTGTCTCATGGGTCCCTGTACGGCCTCCCATTGCTGCTGTCTCCATCGCCACACTCTGCCATGTGCCACTTTAAGGTCTCCTCACACTGCTGGTGGGTTCCATTTTTTGTCATAGGGTGCTGGCAGATTACGGGCCTCCCATTGCTGCTGCCAGGCCCGTAATCTGCCATGGGCCCCCGTACCGACTCCTCATGCTGTGACGTTGCAACAAGGTGGAATTCAACCCTACATATGTTAGACTGCCTTTACGAACAGCGAAAGGCCATCACAGATTTCCTGATGTTACAAGCGGATAAAGGTACTCCCTGTGTAACTTAGATGTCAGCCATTGGCAGCTCATGCGTGACACCTGCCGCTTGCTCAGGCCCTTTGAGGAGGCCACGCTATTTGTGAGTCGGCAGGACTATGGGATGAACGACGTCATTCCTCTGTTGCACGTCCTGGAACAAATGCTGTTAAAAATGGCTGGTCAGGGTGCGGTAGAAGTGGCGCACAGATCTCAACGCTACATGACCCCTGTGGGGGCAGGACAGGAAGAAGAGGAGGAGGTAGAGGAGGACATTGGTGCTCAGGAATTATTGAGTGAAATGGGTGGTTTTTCCACTCAGCGGACAGGAGTGGAGGAGCAGGAGCATCTGGTAGAGGAGGAGGAGGAGGAGACAGAGGACCCAGACGCACCGTGGCAGTATGCTGTGGAGATGGAGGCAGGGAGTCCCTCGCATTCCTTGGCACAAATGGCCCATAGCATGCTCGGTTGCTTGCGTAGCGACAGCCGAATAATAACCATCAGACAGAGGGATGACTTTTGGCTGTCCACCTTGTTGGACACTCGCTACCGTTCAAAAATGGTGGCCTTTTTCACACCTGCTGAAAGGGAGGCCAAAATAAAGTACTATAAAAACCACCTATATAGTCAGCTGGTCTCTGCCTTTCTGCGCCAACGTCCATCCTCAGACACTGTGGGCCCTGTGCGCTCGCGTTTCCACTGCCATGGCAGCAGGGGAGGGGTGGGGTGGTAGGAGCAGTGGCAGCTCCACCAGCAGCGGCTGCCTCAGTCTGCAGTCGATGATGAGTAGCTTTCTTCACCAGCGCAGTGAGGAAACTACTAATCAGCCGCAGCAGCAGCAGCATCAGGTGGACCTGGAGCAGGACCTCAAACAACAGGCTTGGGCCTACTTGGACAGCACCCTGCCAACCGAGGTAGACAATCCCCTTGACTACTGGGCAACGAAACTTGACCTTTGGCCCCAACTAGCTGAATTTGCCCTTGAAAGGCTGTCATGCCCGGCCAGTAGCGTGGCATTGGAGCGCGTGTTTAGTGCGGCAGGAGGTATTGTAACTCCGCGGAGGACACGACTGTCCACCCAAAAGTGTGGAGAGACTCACGTTTGTGAAAATGAATCAGGCGTGGATTAGTCTGGATTTCAAACCACCAGTTCCTGACACAACTGACTAAATCCGCCATGAATCATGCCCCAAACATGTGCCACTTTCAGGTCTCCTCACACTGCTGGTGGGTTCCATTTTGTCATAGGGTGCTGGCAGATTACGGGCCTCCCATTGCTGCTGCCAGGCCCGTAATCTGCCATGGGCCCCTGTACCGCCTCCTCATGCTGCTGCCAGGTCCAGAGTCTCTCATGGGTCCCTGTACGGCCTCCCATTGCTGCTGTCTCCATCGCCACACTCTGCCATGTGCCACTTTCAGGTCTCCTCACACTGCTGGTGTGTTCCATTTTGTCATAGGGTGCTGGCAGATTACGGGCCTCCCATTGCTGCTGCCAGGCCCGTAATCTGCCATGGGCCCCTGTACCGCCTCCTAATGTTGCTGCCAGGTCAAGAGTGTGTCATGGGTCCCTGTACGGCCTCCTATTGCTGCTGTCTCCATCGCCACACTCTGCCATGTGCCACTTTCAGGTCTCCTCACACTGCTGGTGGGTTCCATTTTTGTCATAGGGTGCTGTATGGCCTCCCATTGCTGCTGCCTCCACCGCCGCACTGTGGCTCCACACTCTGGTTTTGGCCCCGTGACTGGCCAAATGAGTGAAGTGTGCGGTGATTCTAAGATCGACGGCACTCATCTGCATGTCATACTGACTGACAGTATTATTTCTCTTCCCCAGCAGACTCCAAGGGCATTTAAATTAAAGGTACAGTGTTCTGCACTAATATAAAGGCTCTCTGAAGCCTAGAAACACCCTTTTATAAGTTAAAATCGCAGCGAATATATTCGCATCGAATCGAATTTATTCCTCAAATTCGCCGAATCAGCCGAATCGAATTTTTGAATACTTCGCTCATCTCTAATTATGGTCTTTTTTCTTCCAATTAATGTTTTTCTATTTTGTTTTATTGGGTTAGAAAATAGTGGGCTTTTTTTTGGGGAGGGGGGGGGGGATTACATTCTTTAAGGGCTTACATATTTTTGTTTGGGGGTGGGGTTATTCTATTTGGTTGTGTCGTGCTAGAGCCTTTTTTATGTTTGGGGTATGCAGCATCCATTTGTTGCTGAACAGTTGCTGCAGATGTTTGCATGTTGCTTGCTGCTGCACTGCTGTGCCCTAACCAGTTTGCAACCAAAGTGCCACACTTTCCCTCCTTTATCACCATAGTTGCAGTAAAAGCTAGGCATTCCATTCACTTCTCAATGTGCTGGTATTAGGGGACAAACAGGTTCTGCAGGCCTCATAAATCGGAGGTGGGGCACTTGTGCCTTTTGTTACCAAAGTAGCCAATCATCACACACACAGCACACTAAACAGATAGCTGACTAGCAGACAAAATCTTCCAAACCTATATCCTAATTAAAAATCATGTGCTATCATGTAGCTCGGCATGGAACCTTATAAACTCCACATGCCAAGGGATAAACATCCCAAAAAAGTGTTTTTGTAAAAGGAGGTGGAAAAAAGAAGGTGAGGATATCTGCATCTCAAAGAAAAGAGTGAAGAGCACCTCTTCATGTTGGATGAGTCATGGTTCTTGGGGAGAGGAAGGGCAGCATGGGAAAGAAGATACAGTAGAGTGCCGCATCTCCTGATGGGAACAGACCTTGTGTCAGCAGCCAACTGGCGGTAGCCTCTAGCGGCCCACTGGCCGGGATAGCTCAGGGCGCGGAGTCTAAGCCTCAGTCTGCTGGTTCACCAGAGCCCCTGATGGTGGGGATGGACTTGAAGCAGCCTTAGACCAGGTCGCGACCCCCGAGAAACCCCAGCTGTGGTAGAGGCGGATGCCAATGGCGTGGAGCAGGTAAGAGCCAGATGTGAAGAGGTATGCGTGGTCAGACAGGCCGGGTTGGCAACAGCAGAGCAGACAGTACGGAGCAGTAGGCAGAAGAATAACGGGTCATGAGCCAGGTTCAGTAGCAGGAGGTCAGGCAATCAGGATCAGGCAGAGAATAGTCAGGACGAGCCAGGGGTCAGAGCAGGAGAAGACAGCAGTATCAGGAACAGGCTGGGTCGGCAACAAGGTAATCAGGAACACAGGATCAAACAGGAACACAGGTACAGGTAACAAGACCATAAGGCGATTTGGAGATGCACAGGGCTGGTTTAAATAGGGCGCCCTGTGCTCTCATTGGTACGGCCACGATCGCTAGTGCGCATGTGCGGCCGCGATCACCTAGGATTCAGTGCTCGCTGGCTAGGATGAGTCAGCGATCTGTGCATGCGCGCACCGCCGAGCAGCCAGGATCCCTGACACCTTGGGATGGTCCAATGACACATGTGGAGTGCCCTAGGTAGCTACGGGGAGCTAGACTCCATCGGTTGGATGTTAGCAGCTCAGGTGTAATAGTGGGGTAAAATTATGGTCAGGGCTGAGAGGCTCTGCAGGCCAGCCCCTCTGGAATTTCCCCCTACTCTAGAGCTATGTTCCTACATAGCTAGGCCTAGAGGAAATAGGTGGATTTGAGGAGTGGTTGGCCTGTACTCTTGAGGGAACCTGGCCAATCCCCAACAGGAGGTTGGCAAGGGGCCAGGACAACCCTTAAAAGTAAGAGTCTGCTCAGAAGCAGGAGACTGTGGGTGGAATATGGAGAAAGGAGGGTTGAGATGCAGAAGCCTAGGAGGGAGCTCAGGCTGGAATGGGCTCGCCTCCAGGCAGAGGGACCTTGAAATAAAGAAAGCTGTGGACTTCACTAGGCCCCCGAGAAGGACTCAGTGAGTACACCTACACCCCCTGGGCCAGAGAGGGGAGAGAGCATTTAGGTGAGGAACCTGCTTAGCTCTACACCTGGAACTGTTACAATTCAAGTGGCAGCTTTGGATTCCCTTGCCCAAGGATTCCTCCAGACAGCTAGGTAAAGAAGAGGATTTATCTGGGTTCTGGGGTGGTACAACAGGAGAAGCCAGAGACCGCCCCTAGAAGAGAAATTGTATGTAGTTCAGGAAGTTTGTCCTCACTTGCCATTCCCTTGGGCACCCCTTACCCTATCCCAGGTTTCTTGTTGACACTAATGATTTTAGACACATTGGCCCTTATTTACTAATGTGCATAGACACATTTCTGTAAGATAAAGTCCACTTTTCATTAGTCCGTCTACCTTTAGTCGGCAAAGACATTTACTAAAGAAAGAGTCTAGCAAGTAGACTCAAAAGCAAAAAATCACTGCAGAAACATGTTCACATTGAAATTTGCTTTCCCAAATATCTGGACTTCACTTTAAACAATATATTACATTTCAAAATTTTTTTTTTAATGGCTAAAAAATAGATTTTTAAGGGAATTCATGACAGTCAAGAACTAGACACTTTTCCAATGCCTATGCAGGGATAGAAATGAGCATGTGCAGGACACAATTTAGCCGTCTGTTGTGGGCGCTTTCTTTTTAGACACTGTTTAATAGTAAATCTCTGTGTGGAGTCCTCTCCAAGATGGGAAATCGATCGTGTCTAATGTGTGTGACAAACAGCACTATATTTGTAGCTAGGCATATCTTTATGTATTCTAATTTGACTTCCTTAGTTCTATTGATTCCATTTTTGTTTCTTATCTATTATAATTATTTCTGTAATGGTTTTACATATTTCGAAGCTCTAGATAATATATATTTTGACAGCTGAATCTAAAAATAAAAGGTTGGCATTAAAAAAAACAAAAACACACGGCGTGGGGTCCCCCCTCCCATCCATACCAAGCTTTTCAGGTCTGGTATGGATCTTGAGGGGAAGCCCCATACCAAAATTAAAAAAAAAAAAAAAAAGACGTGGGGTCCCCCCCAAATCCATACCAGACCCTTATCCGAGCATGCAGCCCGGCAGGTCAGGATATGGGGGGGGGGCTGAGTGGGCGCCCCCCCTCCTGAACCATACCAGGCCACATGCCCTCCACATGAGGGAGTACTTTGGGGCAGGGGGCTCCCCCCCAAAGCACCTTGTCCCCATTTTGATGGGGACAAGGGCTTCTTCCCCACAACCCTGGGCCGGTGGTTGTGGGGGTCTGTGGGCATGGGGCTTATCAGAATCTGGAAGCCCCCTTTAAGCCCCCAGATCCCGGCCCCCCCACGTGAATGAGTATGGGGTACATGTTACCACTACACATTAACAAAATGGGGGGTGCTTTGGGGCAGTGTGGCTCCCCCTCATGTTGAGGGCATGTGGCCTGGTATGGTTCAGGAGGGGGGGTGTGCTCACTTGTCCCCCCCCCTTCCTGACCTGCAGGGCTGCATGCTCGGATAAGGGTATGGATTTTGGGGGGGACCCCCACACCATTTATTTAAAATTGTGGCGTGGAAGTTCCCTTCTAAATCCATACCAGACCCGAAGAGCTTGGTGTGGATGGGAGGGGGACCCCATGCCGTTTTTTTAAATTGTTTTTTTAATTGCCGTCAATTCTTTTCCATTCAGCTGTCAGTGGGGAACTCCACTGACAGCTAAAACATGAACTCTGCACTGGTTTTCACTACTAAAAGGCCGCATGACTTGATAAAATAACTCATGCGGTATTTTAGTAACCATGTGTTAATGTTTCAGCTGTCAGCAGGGTTCCCCACTGACAGCTGAATGTAAAAGAATTACCGGCAATTAAAAAATACTAATAAAAATGGCATGGGGTCCCCCCTTCCATCCATACTGAGCCCTTTGGGTCTGGTATGGATTTAGAGGGGAGCCCCCACACCAAAATAAAAAAAAAATGGCATGGGGTCCCCCCAAAATCCATACCAGACCCTTATCCGAGCATGCAGCATGGCAGGTAAGGAAAGGGGGGGGGGACGAGCGAGCACCCCCCCTCCTGAACCATACCAGGCCACATGCTCTCCACATGGGGGGGTACTTTGGGACAGGGGGGTCCCCCCCACAGCACCCTGTCCCCATGTTGATGGGGACAAGGGCCTCTTCTCCACAACCCAGGCCGGTGGTTGTGGGGGTCTGTGGGCATGGGGCTTATCAAAATCTGGAAGCCCCCAAATCCCAGCCCCCCCATGTAAATGAGTATGGGGTACATGGTACCGCTACTCATTCACAAAGAAACAAAAAGTGTAGTGTAAAAAAAAAGACAGGACACGGTCTTTGACAAGTCCTTTATTAAAAGAAAAATCTAAAAGAATGTCCCCCGAAGTAGATCCAACACCAATCACGATGTATGCCGCCGCCGCCGCCCAGAAAAAAAAAAAAAAAGGTTCCGTTCCCAATGATGGCTGGCAGCCCGCTGCTCTGAGCTGGGTTGACAGTTCTTAAATATCTAAAGGACGGGGCCACCCCGGGACATCAGAGTGACCCCGCCCCATGTGACATTGATGTCACATGCGTGATGTTCCCAGGTGGCCCCTTCCCTTACATATTTAAGAACTGTCAAACCACCTGAGCTGTCACACCACAGGAGCCAGTGTCGGGAACAGGACCTTTTTTTTTTCTCAGGTCGGCGGCGGCTTACATCGTGATTGATGTTGGATCTACTTCGGGGGACATTCTTTTAGATTTTTTTTTTTAATAAAGGACTTGTCAAAGACCGTGTCCTGTCTTTTTTACACTACACTTTTTGTTTTTTTTGTGAATGAGTAGTGGTACCATGTACCCCATACTCATTCACATGGGGGGGGCTGTGATCTGGGGGGCCCCCTTGTTAAAGGGGGCTTGCAGATTCTGATAAGCCCCCCGTCCGCAGACCCCCACAACCACCGGCCAGGGTTGTGGGGAAGAGGTCCTTAGGCATCAACATGGGGACAAGCTGCTTTTGGGGGGGATCCCTCCTGCCCCAAAGCACCCCCCCATGTGGAGGGCATGTGGCCTGGTATGGTTTAGGAGGGGGGGCACTCGCTCGTCCCCCCCCCCCTTACCTGACCTGCATGCTCGGATAAGGGTCTGCTATGGATTTTGGGGGGATCCCACGCCATTTTTTTTAAAATTTTGGCGTGGGGGTTCCCCCTCTAAATCCATATTAGACCCAAAGGGCTTGGTATGGATGAGAGGGTGACCCCACACCATTTTTTTTTATTTATTATGGTGCTGGTTTTTAAATGTAATTATCGCTTTTTATTTTCTTCACTATAGCTCAGAAATTCAGCTGTTAATATCCCCCAGCTAAAAGAGAATGTTTTCTTTGAGTATATTTCCCTAAAGGAAACAATGCTTACTTTTAGTTTCTTAACTGAGGCATTATTTTCAATGGATTTTCATTTATAAACCAAAAATTACGATAACCGAGGCGTTCGTAAACCGAAGAACACCTGTATTAGTATTGCAATCCTTTGTACTGGGATACATAGAACCAACATACATCTGAATTGGCAACATAGCACAACATTTGAGATATCTGGCTAGTTACACTGACCTTGCCCAGGGACTTGGGGTTGATTCACACAACAGAAATGAAGGCTGGATGGGTGTCACAGCTAAGTGGATGAGTGGTTAGCACTGCTGCCTCACAGCACTAGGGATGTTGGTTTGAATCCCAACCACAGCAATGAAGTTGCATGTTCTCCCTGGGCAGCTGCCCCAACATAAATGTGCTGGCAGCATCTTTGCTTTCTGTCTAAATAATCCCTAGAATGTGAATTAGAATGAGGCCTTATCTGTGTTCAAAGAGAGGGAGAGAGAGATTTGGAGGGGAATCCCCACACCAAAATTGAATAAAATAATGGCGTGGAGTCCCCCTCAAATCCATAACAGACCCTTATCCGAGCATGCAGATACAACATGCCTTCAAAGACTTATTTCCTTTGTTGAATTGCCTGCTTGGTTCACACTAGATGTGGTTTAAATTTGCTCTTTTTGTTGGCAATTTCACCGTGTTTTCTGTAGATTTCCAAACGAGTTATTGTGTTTTCAATTGTGTTTTGCATTGCGATTTCTATTGTAGTCTATATGTGAAATTGCTACAAAATGCAGTAAATAGACAAGAACTACTTTTGAAATTGTGCTGCAGCAAATCACGTATGTTAAGACACTCACATTCATTAGATCAGATATCAGGTACGATTTCAATTCCTAAATCGTACCTGAAATCATGCACCCTGGATGAGACTTGCCATGCGATTTGCATGCCCTGCGACTTTCAAATCGCATGCCAAATTGCAACCGATGTGACCAGGGGCTTACACCACAGTCACATCTAATCCGATTTGGAAATCAGGCAACTTACAGTGAAGTCGCACGATTTCAAAATCAGATTGGATGTGAACGGAGCCTATAGCGGACAATAGGTTGTGACTTGGCCTATGATTTTCAAGTCACCTGGCACGCAACTCACACCCCGGTCACATGCCAAATCACACCTGATGTGACTGGGGGCCACCCCGGTCACATCAAAGCGGATTTTGAAGTGGTGCAACTTACACTGAAGTCGCACGATTTCAACATTGGATTTGATGTGAACGGAGCCTACAGCAGACAATAGGTTGCGACTTGGTCTACGACTTGCAAGTCGCCTGGTATGCCTGGATTTTGAAATCGTGCGACTTACACCACGGTCACATCAAGCCCAACTTTTAAAGCACGTGACTTAAAGTGAAGTCGCATGATTTCAAAGTTGGGGGACATGCCAATTTCAAGTGCGATTTACAACATCTGACACAGATCTCTCTGCAAATTGCACCAAAAGTAGTGTATTTACTACTTTATAAATCGTTGCGGCTCTGACCAAGTTTGAACCACACCAATATGAATGCTCTAATAGCGGTCACATCGAGTGCGACCTGGCATGCAATTTGCATGACATGCGACTTGCAAATCGTATGCCAAGTTGCACCCTATTGTCCGCTATTAGAGCGTTCACATGGGTGCGTTTCCAACACCGGTTTCTAAAGTAGTACATGTACTACTTTTGTAGCAATTTGCATAGACATCTGTGTCAGATGTCTTGTAAATGAAAAGGAAAATCGGCAACTTCAAGGTAAGTCACACGGTTTCCAAATCAGCTTTGATGTGACCGGGGTGTAAGGTCTTTTTACATTTGATTTCATGAGTGTTTTTCCAATTTATGGGAAATCCCGCAAAAATGAATTGACATTTTCAGTATTGCATGTGAGATGTGGTCATGTGACTGCCTTAACTCATGCGATAATCTGGAGTAAATTGTGCCCATAGTGCCAATAAATGATGCCATGGGGTTCCCCTTCACATCCCTGTTCAATTTTCTGTTGTATGCTGCACAGGTACACCTCATTGTTGCTTTCTTTCTGACTCTGATTTGTGGGGCCTGTATACTAAGGGTTAGCGCAGGTGTGAAGAGGATTGGTGCTGGATAATCAGGTGCAATCACTTTCTCTGACCAAATGAATGACAGTGGTTGGTGTGGCCTTCATTAGGGGTGGGGCCTTGTTTGGCATGCTCCAAATTCAACCTATGTTATATAAAGACCTGCAGTAGTAGGTGGCTTGGCCTGGTAATAGGCCAGGTTATTTTCAGCATGTTAGTGCCTGTGGTGGTTGGGGGGGGGGGGGCTGAGAAGAAGAGATATTGTTCTGAATTGCCCCAGACCCATCTCATGCTGTGTTTTGATGTGGGCTGTAAATGTTTTGCATTTTTGTCCTAAAGTGTGTGTGTTATTGTACAATAATTGTGTGTTTATTATCTTTGCATTGTAATCCTAACATGTCGATTGCTCTGCTCTACCAAATCTGCACTTGGCTATAGTTTGCTTGCTTATTTATACTGAAATGCAGATTTAGGACAAACCTGATGAGAAATGTATGTGTGGGGATTTGGGGAGGTGAGACGTGTTTGTTGTTTTGGTACTTTATGTATTTTTATATTGCTATTTTGATCTGGAGCCTGTTTTGTGGATAGATAATCCTATTAAGTGATGGTGTGTGTTAATTTTATGGCCCTGAAAATGTTGCTTGATTCACAACCATTGTTTTACTGCTGTAACCTGTGAAAGCACTGTCCATTATTATTATTAATAATATACAGTATTTATAAAGCGCCAATAGTTTGCTCAGCGCTGTACATTACAATGGGGGACAGAACAATAACAATACAATACAATGCAAAACATGAGGAGAAGTATAATCTTTAGATTGTAAGCTTTTATGAGCAGGACTGTTTTATTTTAGCAACATTAATCCTGCTTTTTTTTCCCACCAAGAAGTTTACTGTACCTACTTGTTGCTGTCCAAATAAATGTGGAATATGTATTTGATCAATAAATGTTTGGACTATGTATTTTTTGGGGGGGTTATTTCATGTTCAAGTTCAATATACTAGCACCCCTAACACTTCTATTTTGCGAGCTATATAATATGCCCAAATCTAGCTTGCTGAGTGCACATATGCAAGTATGTCCAAAGCCCCCTATTGCACCACAAGACAATGTTATGTACCAATGAATATGTCGTGTTCAATGTCCAGCTAGCTATTCTTTTTCTACAATCCTGTTAACAGTAATAAATTAGGCCCACAATTTCTGTTGACTTTGGGCCTTTACCGGCAAATACACAATAGAGCTGCAAACATATATTCGCGAATGTCATATAAACAATGGAACCGCGGGGAAAATTGCTATGGTGCACCAATAAACGCCAAGATGGCTGTTGGAGGAGGCGCTAGAGCAGCTGTCATACCGGAAATACATCATCACGTTTGCGGAAGGATGTTTGTGCGCACCCGAAAGTGGTAGTGGGGAGTGTTAGTGGATTTAACTTGATCAGTAAATAAATTGTTAAATAAAAAAAAGAGTGGGGCGGTGATGCATAGATTTTCAGATGGAACAGGTGATGACAGGGGGTGTGGGGGAGGGGGTCAAGTTGTAAAGGGAGAGAGGTTTAAGAGAAGAGAAGAAAAGTTGCAATGAAATACAAATAGAAGGAAAATTGAAAGTTTCAAACTTGTCAGAAGAACAGGACACAGGTAATATTCACTCCCTTTCCACTTTCTAGTCATTAGCCAAAATTTTAATTGATTGATCAATATTCCTGGCACTGACAGAACCCTGAAAATTGATATCCATATTTTGCACATTCACAAATGTCAAGGAGCTTACAATCTAAGGCCAGAGACTCAGACATATACTAGGCCCAATTAACCTAACAAGCATGTCTTTGGAGTGTTGGCAGAAACACACACCCGTGCAGAGAAAGCATGCAAACTCCAGACAGGTGTGGCCATGACTGGAATTAGAACCCATGACCTGAGTACTAACCACTAAGCCACTGTAGCAGACAGAGTTTGAGCTGGAATGTAGAATAGTTACATGGTTAAACAGAATGAAGATATATAATTATATTGGTACATAAAAACGTTAACGGGACAAAGCCCTTGCTTGTGCGCCACCTAGCAACCCTATCCAGCATTTTTCCTTGAAATGTGTCTAACCGGACTAGATGGCATCGTAGTAAGTGAAATTTACACTCTTAATTCTTTACCTTCTATTTGGAATATATTTTTACCCACTTCAATGTGTCATCAGCCAAGTAGGTTTATTTTACACTCGAATTCCCTTTTTAGTGATTTGCTTATACGCTGTGTTATGAATTTTTGTTATATTCGAGTTGGACTGCGGACTTCATAATATAGATATGAGAGTGAGGCTTGGTTGACCCCAGCTCACTATTATTATTACTGTCCGCGGTTCCAGATGTAATTACCTCCTTCAGTTCCTTGTATATGGCTAAAATAGATTATATTCCAAATCGAGGATTGGTCCCGGACATAATGCCTTTTCTGGTTCCTGTATATGATTGAAGTTGGTCCTATTCCAAATCAAGGCTTGTTTTTTCTTTATGCGTGATGACTGAGGGTGGTTCCCCAGCCCCGGAAGACGTCTATTCATGACGAAACGTGTCGGGAAGAGCCTCCCTCTGATGTCATTGGGCTGTCCGCCATCTTGGAAGCTGTATATGAATGCTGATATTCCTTTTTATTTTTGTAAGTAGGATTTTATTTGCTTAATAAAGTCACATTAGTTTTACTGCATGAGAGGCATGTTTTATTTTACATGACATTGTCCTGATAACGCTATGGGAATGGCTTACTGACCTAAGTGAAATCTGGGTCCTGGTTATGATATAGAGGTCTGGATGGAGCTACATCCCAGCGCTTCTTTGCCATCCATTTCTGAGTGCTTTTTGACGTTATGTTTGGGGTCATTGTCCTGCTGGAAGACCCAGGATCTTGGACTCAAACCCAGCTTTCTGACACTGGGCCCTACAGTGCGACCCAAAATCCTTTGGTAATCCTCAGATTTCATGATGCCTTGCACACAGTCAAGGCACCCAGTGCCAGAGGCAGCAAAACAACCCCAAAACATCATTGAACCTCCACCATATTTTACCGTAGGTACTGTGTTTTGTTCTTTGTAGGCCTCATTCCGTTTTCGGTAAACAGTAGATGAATGATGTGCTTTACCGAAAAGCTCTATCTTGGTCTCATCTGTCCACAAGACGTTTTCCCAGAAGGCTTTTGGCTTACTCAAGTACATTTTGGCAAACTGTAGTCTTGCTTTTTTATGTCTCTGTGTCAGCAGTGGGGTCCTCCTGGGTCTCCTGCCATAGCGTTTCATTTCATTTAAATGTCGACGGATAGTTCGCGCTGACACTGATGCTCCCTGAGCCTGCAGGACAGCTTGAATGTCTTTGGAAAATGTTTGGGGCTGCTTATCCACCATCCGGACTATTCTGCGTTGCAATCTTTCATCAATTTTCCTCATCCGTCCACGACCAGGGAGATTAGCTACAGTGCCATGGGTTGCAAACTTCTTGATAATGTTGCGCACTGTGGCACAAAGGCAAATCTAGTTCTCTGGAGATGGACTTGTAACCTTGAGATTGTTTGAAAATTTTGCCACAATTTTGGTTCTCAGGTCCTCAGACAGTTTCTCGTCTCCTCTTTCTGTTGTCCATGCTTAGTGTGGCACAGACAGACACACAATGCAAAGGTTAAGTGAACGTCTCTCCTTTTTATCTGCTTTCAGGTGTGATTTCTATATTGGCCCACACCCGTTACTTGCCCCAGGTGAGTTTACGGAGCATCCATGCTTGTAAAAATTTTATTTATCCCCAGTTTGAAAAGGGGCCAATACTTTTGTCCCCCA
>CATNWA010001995.1:0-25852 GCA_951230385.1 Staurois parvus | reverse complement strand
CCCACAGCTCCCAACATGGAAAGCGGGGCCCAAATCACAGCACCTGTCCCATGTGTTTAGCTGTGGGCCCCGGTTTCCCGGGCATACAATAGTAATCACGCTACAATTGTAATGCAGCTAGCATGAATGTAATCCATTTAAAACAGTTGCACCAACATTACTGTTAAAGTGATCACACTGTAACAGCAAACCAAAGTGTCAAAAAAAACCAAAATCCCTAATCACCATCCTCCCCCTTCCGAGTAGTGTCTTCTTGTTTGCACTGAATCTTACTCTCTAAAAGTATTTAAAAATAAGTTAAATAGACACAAAACAAAAATGTACTATAATGTCACCTGTCTGTAACCCTGATCACCACCACACTAGCATAGGGTTGATGCTGTGCTGCACTTGTGACAGCGCATAAAAAATAAAATGGTGCAAACATTTTTTTTTTTTTTTTAATTTTATCATCTCCCAAATAAACTGTTGACAAAAAAAATACAACTTCAAAAAACTCACCTATGCCATCATACTAAATTACCTTAAACTGTCTACTTACCAATAAGTAGGTCATTGGTGGGGGGGGTATTTGCACTGTTCCTGTCATTTTAATGAGCCCTCAAGAAACGAGATGAGGCCATTCCGTACATTCAGAAGTTGATCAATTTTCACATATATATATATATATATATATATATATATTATATATATATATATATATATAGTATATAAACTAAATCCCTGCACAACCTCACCCTCCACAAATCTTCCGTTCTCAAATACAACTCTAGCCTCCAATCTACTAAACAAACCTACTACAACACTCTCATCAAACCCTTCTCATCCAATCCTCGTCAACTCTTTTCTACCCTTAATTCCTTATAGAGATGAGCGAATTATTCCAAAAATTCGATTCGGCTGATTCGCCGAATTTGCGGGAGAAATTCGATTTGATGCAAATTTATTCGCCGCAAATTTAACTTATTTAAAGGGTTTCTAGGCTTCAGAGAGCCTTTATATTAGTGCAGAACACTGTACCTTTAATTTAAATGCCCTTGGAGTCTGCTGGGGAAGAGAAATAATACTGTCAGTCAGTATGACATGCAGATGAGTGCCGTCGATCTTAGAATCACCGCACACTTCACTCATTTGGGCAGTCACGGGGCACGACGACGAAGAAGAAGAAGAAGAATGAAAAGAAGAATGAAAAGAAGAAGAAGAAGAATGAAAAGAAGAAGAAGAAGAAGAATGAAAAGAAGAAGAAGAATGAAAAGAAGAAGTAGAATGAAAAGAAGAATGAAAAGAAGAAGAAGAAGAAATGAAAAGAAGAAGAAGAAGAATGAAAAGAAGAATGAAAAGAAGAAGAAGAATGAAAAGAAGAAGAAGAATGACAAGAAGAAGAAGAAGAATGAAAAGAAGAATGAGAAGAAGAATGAAAAGAAGAATTAAAAAGAAGAATGAAAAGAAGAATTAAAAGAAGAATGAGAAGAATGAAAAGAAGAATGAAAGAAGAAGAAGAAATGAAAGAAGAAAGAAGAAGAAGAAGAAGAAGAATGAAAAGAAGAAGAAGAAGAATGAAAAGAAGAATGAAAAGAAGATGAAAAGAAGAAGAATGAAAAGAAGAAGAAGAAGAATGAAAAGAAGAATGACAAGAAGAAGAATGACAAGAAGAAGAAGAAGAATGACAAGAAGAAGTAGAAGAATGAAAAGAAGAATGAAAAGAAGAAGAAGAATGAAAAGAAGAGAATGAAAAGAAGAAGAAGAAGAATGAAAAAGAAGAAGAAGAAGAAGAAGGAAAAGAAGAAGAATGAAAAGAAGAAGAAGAAGAATGAAAAGAAGAAGAAGAAGAATGAAAAAAAGAAGAAGAAGAATGAAAAGAAGAAGAAGAAGAATGAAAAGAAGAAGAAGAAGAAGAAGAATGAAAAGAAGAATGAAAAGAATAAGAAGAAGAATGAAAAGAAGAAGAAGAAGAATGACAAGAAGAAGAAGAAGAATGAAAGGAAGAATGAAAAGAAGAAGAAGAAGAATGAAAAGAAGAAGAAGAAGAATGAAAAAAAGAATGACAAGAAGAAGAAGAAGAATGACAAGAAGAAGAAGAATGAAAAGAAGAAGAAGAAGAATGAAAAGAAGAAGAAGAAGAATGAAAAGAAGAATGAAAAGAAGAAGAAGAATGAAAAGAAGAAGAAGAAGAATGAAAAGAAGAATGAAAAGAAGAAGAAGAAGAATTGAAAGAAGAAGAAGAATGAAAAGAAGAAGAAGAAGAAGATTGAAAAGAAGAATGAAAAGAAGAAGAAGAAGAATGAAAAGAAGAAGAAGAAGAATGAAAAGAAGAAGAAGAAGAATGAAAAGAAGAAGAAGAATGAAAAGAAGAATGAAAAGAAGAAGAGGAAGAAGAAGAATGAAAAGAAGAAGAAGAATGAAAAGAAGAAGAATGAAAAGAAGAAGAAGAAGAATGAAAAGAAGAATGAAAAGAAGAAGAAGAAGAATGAAAAGAGAGAAGAAGAAGAAGAAGAATGAAAAGAAGAAGAATGAAAAGAAGAAGAAGAAGAATGAAAAGAAGAAGAAGAAGAATGAAAAGAAGAATGAAAAGAAGAAGAAGAAGAATGAAAAGAAGATGAAAAGAAGAAGAAGAAGAAGAATGAAAAGAAGAAGAATGAAAAGAAGAAGAAAAAAGAAGAAGAAGAAGAATGAAAAGAAGAAGAAGAAGAATGAAAAGAAGAATGAAAAGAAGAAGAAGAAGAAGAATGAAAAGAAGAAGAAGAAGAATGAAAAGAAGAATGAAAAAAGAAGAATGAAAGAAGAAGAAGAAGAGATGAAAAGAAGAAGAAAGAAGAATGAAAAGAAGAATGAAAAGAAGAAGAAGAAGAAGAATGAAAAGAAGAAGAAGGAAAAGAAGAAGAAGAAGAATGAAAAGAAGAATGAAAAGAAGAAGAAGAAGAATGAAAAGAAGATGAAAAGAAGAAGAAGAAGAAGAATGAAAAGAAAAGAAGAAGAATGAAAAGAAGAATGAAAAGAAGAAGAAGAAGAATGAAAAGAAGAAGAAGAAGAGAATGAAAAGAAGAATGAAAAGAAGAAGAAGAAGAATGAAAAGAAGAAGAAGAATGAAAAGAAGAATGAAAAGAAGAAGAATGAAAAGAGAAGAAGAAGAAGAATGAAAAGAAGAAGAAGAAGAATGAAAAGAAGAATGAAAAGAAGAAGAAGAAGAAGAATGACAAGAAGAAGAATGAAAAGAAGAAGAAGAAGAATGAAAAGAAGAATGAAAAGAAGAAGAAGAATGAAAAGAAGAATGAAAAGAAGAAGAAGAATGAAAAGAAAAGAAATGAAAAGAAGAAAAAAAAAGAATGAAAAAGAAGAAGAAAAAGAATGAAAAGAAGAAGAAGAAGAATGAAAAGAAGAAGAAGAAGAATGAAAAGAAAAAGAATGAAAAGAAATAAGAAGAAGAATGAAAAGAAGAATGAAAAGAAGAAGAAGAAGAATGAAAAGAAGAAGAAGAAAAAAAAAAAAGAAGAAGAATGAAAAGAAAGAAGAAGAAGAAGAAAAGAAAGAAGAAAGAAGAAAAAAAGAAGAAGAAGAAGAGAAAAGAAAAGAAAGAAAATGGAAGAAAGAAGAAAAATGAAGAAGAAGAATGAAAAGAAGAAGAAGAATGAAAAAGAAAATGAAAAGAAGAAGAGGAAAGAATGAAAAGAAGAAGTAGAAAAAATGAAAAGAAGAAGAAGAAGAATGAAAAAAAAAAAATAAAAAATGAAAAGAAGAAGAAGAAGAATGAAAAGAAGAAGAAGAAGAATGAAAAGAAGAAGTAGAAGAAAAAAGAAGAAAAGAAAATGAAAAAGAAGAATGAAGAAGAAGAATGAAAAGATGAAAAGAGAAGAATGAAGAAGAAGAAAGAAATGAAGAATTATGAAAAGAATGAAGAAGAAGAATGAAAAAGAAATGAAAAAAAAAGAAGAAGAAGAAGAAGAAGAATGAAAGAAAAAGAAGAATGAAAAGAAGAAGAATGAAAAGAAGAAGAAGAAGAATGAAAAGAAGAATAATGAAAAGAAGAAGAAAGAAGAATGAAAAAAAGAAAAAGAAGACTGAAAAAAGAAGAAGAAGATGAAAAGAAGAATGAAAAGAAGAAGAAGAAATGAAAAGAAAGAAGAAGAAGAATGAAAAGAAGAAAAGAAAAAGAAAAGAAGAAGAAAGAAAAAAAAGAAGAAGAGGAAGAAAAAAAAAAGAAGAAGAAGAAGTCAAAAAAGGATGAAGAAAAAAGAAGAAGAAAGAATGAAAAGAAGAATGAAAAAGAAGAAAGAAGAAGAAAAAAAGAAGAAAATGAAAAGAAGAAAGAAAAAAGAAGAAGAAGAAAGAAAGAAAAGAAGAAAGAAGAAAAAAGAAAAGAAGAAGAAAAGAAGAAAAGAAATGAAAAGAAGAAGAAGAATGAAAAGAAGAAGAAGAAGAATGAAAAGAAGAAGAAGAAGAAGAAGAAAAGAAGAAGTGAAGAAGAAGAAAAAGAAGAAGAAGAATGAAAAGAAGAAAGTAGAAGAATGAAAAGAAGAATGAAAAGAAGAAGAAGAAGAATGAAAAGAAGAAAGAAAAAGAAGAAGAATGAAAAGAAGAAAGAATGAAAAGAAATAAGAAGAAGAATGAAAAGAAGAATGAAGAAAAGAAGAAGAAGAAGAATGAAAAAGAATAAGGAAGAAGAATGAAAAAGAAGAAGAAGAAAAGAAAAGAAGAAGAAATGAAAAGAAGAATGAAAAGAAGAAGAATGAAAAGAAGAAGAAGAAGACTGAAAAGAAGAAGAAGAATGAAAAGAAGAATGAAAAGAAGAAGAAGAATGAAAAGAAGAAGAATAAGAATGAAAAGAAGAAGAATGAAAAGAAGAAGAAGAAGAATGAAAAGAAGAAGTAGAAGAATGAAAAGAAGAAGAAGAATGAAAAGAAGTAAGAAGAATGAAAAGAAGAATGAAAAAAGAATGAAAAGAAGAAGAAGAATGAAAAGAAGAAGAAGAAGAATGAAAAGAAGAAGAAGAAGAAGAATGAAAAGAAGAATGAAAAGAAGAAGAAGAAGAATGAAAAGAAGAAGAAGAAGAATGAAAAGAAGAAGAAGAATGAAAAGAAGAAGTATTCCAGTACAGCAAAAAAGTGTATCTGCAGAGAGCTCCGCTATTTCTGACAGTTCTCTGACAGTTCCTTCACATTTACAGCGGTTGAAACATTGTATCTATTTATTTCCGAATAAAAACATCTGTATCCTAAATGGAAACAAATAGATACAATGTTTCAACCGCTGTAAATGAACTGTCAGAACTGTCAGAAATAGCAGAGCTCTCTGCAGTGACACTTTTGCCGGCTGATCGGGAAAAATTTGATTCGTGCACCCGAAGTTTGCTAAAATTCGGATTCGATGCGAATCAAATTTTTCCTGAAATTCGAAACGAATTCCACTTCGCCAGGTTCGATTCGCTCATCTCTAATTCCTTACTTAATTCCCCCACTGCCTCCACCCACCAACCTACTTACTGCCCAGGAGATTGCCAGTCATTTCAAGAACAAGATCAACACAATTCCTGATGAGATCTTCATTGTCAAGCTTCCTCCTCCAACTAACATACCAGGTCCAACACCACATTCAATATTCTCCTTCTTCATCCTTGTTACCACCAAGGAGGTTGCCATACTCCTTTCTGAGGCTCACCTCACCACCTGTCCCCTGGACCCTGCCCCCTCACAATTATTGTGGCACCTTTTTTTCCCTGCTAAAATATGAACTGGTTACCCCATACTTAAAAACCCCTGGAGCCCACCACTAATAACCTACTTACTGCTAAAACAAATGGCCATTACTCCATACTCATACTCTTAGACCTTTCCACTACATTTGACATAGTTGACTCCCCACTCCTCCTCTGTAAACGCCACTCCCTTGGCCTCTGTGACTCTGTTCTTTCCTGGTTCTCCCCTTACCTTTTTCAGTGTACTTTCAACGTCACATACAACACAAACTTCTCTCTTCCTCTTTTGTTGGGGTACCCCAAGGCTCTGTCCTTGGGCTCATTCTTTTCTCTCTCAACACCTCCTCCCTTTGCCAATTGATAACCTCCCATGGCTTCCAATACCACCTCTACACTTATGACACCCAGATCTATCTCTCCACTCCCCAGCTCACCCCCTTGATCTCCTTACGTATCACAAATCTATTGAGCGACATATCAATATGGATGTGATGCCACTTCCTCAAACTCAATCTTTCTAAAACCAAACTTGTAATATTTCCTCCTCCCTGATCCCCCACTCATAGCTTTACCATTATTATCAACAGCACAACCTTTGGTCCCTCCCCACATGTCAGGATGCTAGGCATAATCCTAGACTCGGACTTCTCCTTCGGGCTCCACATCCAATCACTGGATAAATCCTGCCACCTCAACGTCTGCAACATTTTTTAAATTCACCCCTTCCTGACTACTGACACCACAAAACAACTTATCCATGCTTTGGTTATATCCTGCCTTTATTACTGCAACTCCCTCCTCACTGGCCTACCTTTACACAGGTTATATCCCTTTAGTCTAATATGAATGCTGCTGCTAGATTTATACATGTTACCAACCGATCAGTGACTGTTGCCCCTCTCTGCCAATCCCTTCACTGGCTTCCACTTATCCGACGTATAAAATACAAACCAAAACATACAAAGCCATCCACAACACTGCCACTAGCTACATAACCAGCCCCATCTGCAGATATCATCCAAATCGTTCACTCCTCTCTTCCCAAGACATCTTGCTCTCTAGCTCAGTTGTCACCTCCTCCCATGCCCACCTCCATGACTTCTCAAGAACCTCCCTCATCCTCTGGAACTCCCTACCCCAGTATGTACGGTCAGCCCCCATCCTGTCAGCCTTAAGGTGATCTTTGAAAATCCACTTATTCAAGGAAACCTACCCACCTCCATCTAAGAACTGTACTTGAATTACCTCCACCAGATCATCCCCCACAGCTATCACCTTTTGTATCCTCCCCTTCCTTTATATTGTAAGCTCCATGAGCAGGGCCCTCTTATTCCTTCCATATTGAACTGTATTGCAATTGTACTGTCCCCCTTTATATTGTAAACCGCTGTCCAAACTGTTGGCACTATATAAATCTTGTATAATAATAATATATATGTCATGACCCACGGTCGCCGCCCCAACAGGCGACAATCGCACAGCCGCGACTAACAGTAATACGTCGCGCACGGCGTCAGACCCAGACCTTCTCACCAAACTCGTGACCAAAGGGCCGGCCGATCCCAAAACCGCGGTGTGACGCACGTAACAAGGCCCCACCCAGCTGCACCCTACACAGCGATTGCCCAGATAATGGACTACAATCGGTGCCCGCAGCCTGAATGCGCTTGTTACAGGGTCGGGTTAGTTATGCAACTAACCCTCTACTGCCACCACCACTTTTGTCGGAGACTGGGAAACTCCCGTTATCAAATATACACTATAATGATTGAAATATTGATCTATATAGTACGGCCCGCGGACCTACTATACAGAGATATAACAAACCGTAGCGTCTCTTCAAAGGCAGGGATTCGTGAATTGCAAGTAAGCGCTTAGAAACAGTTTAACACTTTCAGAAAGAAAGATTTATTACTAAAAGCGTCACACAGATGCAAATAAATATTTACGAGGAGATGTCACAAAAATATATATATATGTATATAAAGACACAGCAAACATAGAATAGCGAGGGGAATTACAGGGTAAGTTACTTGCCTTGCCTGGTTTTAGCAAATTCAAGATGCAGAGCAGAAAGGTTCTTTGATCTCCTCTGTTACGATGTTACCTCGGAGATCTCTGCGTGTGTTAAAAAAAACTTTCACTCTCTCTCTAGGCTTGTCAGCCTGTCTTTTTTAAAAGTCCCTCATAAAGGGGGGGGGGGGGCTCTGACTACACCTTTTGGGAGTGGTCATTGGGAGATTTTAAACTGAGACTGCCAGCTCATGTCCCATGATATGAAACATATGTTTGACCTGAGGAATGTTCAGTTCTGGGTCAGGTTGATAAGGTGTGGGGCTTACATAGCTTTGGGTGACCAAAGTGACACCTCCGCAGACGGGCTGGCTCCACTTCTCATGTCTTAGCCTGGTTGTTCCACATCATCTGCCAGGAGATAAAGTCTGCCTCACAGGAATGCAAGGGGGGGGGGAGGGGGGGGGGGATGTGAGGAATGATTCAAGGAATACCTCAAATACAACAAGGTAAAGGAGAACTCTGCTTCCAGCTGGATGAGCTAGTTTGCTACAATATACACTATATTGCCAAAAGTATTGGGACACCCCTCCAAATCATTGGATTCAGGTGTTCCAGTTATCTTCATGCCCACAGGTGTATCAAGCACTTAGGCATGCAGACTGCTCCTAAAAACATCTTTGAAAGAATTGGTCATTCTCAGGAGCTCAGTGAATTCAAGCATGGTGTCGTGATAGGTTGCCACCTGTGCAATAAATCTGTGAAATTTCCTTGCTACTAAATATACCTCAGTCAACTTTTAGTGGTATTATAGCAAAGTGGAAGCAACTGGAACAACAGCAACTCAACCATGAAGTGGTATGCCACCTGAAATGACAGAGCAGAGTCAGCTTATGATGAAACACACAGTGCACAAAAGTCACCGACTGTCTGCAGACTCAATAGATAATGATCTCCAAACTTCATGTGGCCTTCAGATTAGCACAACAACAGTGCATAGAGAGCTTCATGGAATGTGTTTCCATGGCCGAGCAGCTGCATCCAAGCCTTACATCATCAAGTGCAATGCAAAGCTTTGGATGCAGTGGTGTAAAGCACACTGCCACTGGACTCTAGACCAGTGGAGACATGTTCTGTAGGGAGTGACTAATCATGATTCTCTGTCTGGCAATCCAATAGACGTGTCTGGGTTTGGGGGTTGTCAGGAGAGTGGTACTTGCCTGACTGTATTGTGCCAAGTGTAAAATTGGTGGAGGGGGGGGATTATAGTGTGGGGTTGTTTTTCAGGGGTTGGGCCTGGCACCTTAGTTCCAGTGATGGGAACTCTTAAGGCATCAGCATACTAAGACATTCTGGACAATTTCATGCTCCCTACTTTGTGGGAACAGTTTGGGGATGGCCCCTTCCTGTTTCCACATGACAGCCCACCAGTGCACAAAGAAAGGTCCATAAAGACATGGATGAGGGAGTTTTGTGGTGGAGTATCTTGACTGGCCTGCACAGAATCCTGACCTTAACCCAATAGAACTCCTTTGGGATGAATTAGAGTGGAGATTACAAGCCAGGCCTTCTTGTCTGGCATCAATGCCTGACCTCAAAATTCACTTCTGGAAGGATGGCCAAACATTCCCATAGACACACTCCTAAACCTTGTGGACAGCCTTCCCAGAAGAGTTGAAGTTGTTATAGCTGCAAAGGGTGGGCCAACTCAATATTGAACCCTGGGATGCCATTAAAGTTCATGTTTGTGTAAAGGCAAGCATCCCAATACTTTTAGCAATATAGTCTGTGAGTGTGTGTGTGTGTGTATATATATATATATATATATATATATATATTATATATATATATTTTGGGGGTAGCTCAGGTGGTGGATCACCTTCCCTGGGAAAAATGTAGTCCAGACAGCAGGACTTTCGTAAAGTCTTATTTTTTAAAAGGTTTTATTTAAAAGGTTGTAAGCTTCATAAGCAAAACAAAAAAACAAAATAAACCCTTGTCTTCCAGGCACTATCTAAACACAGGAGATTCCTATCTCACCAGTGAAGGGCTTCTCCCTGACACCAACAAAATCAAGATGGTATGCAAACCTTTTCCTTTCTTGTACAACGCAAACGTTCAACCACAGCTCACTCAAAATATGGCTTTCTGAGTCCCAGGCCAAGAGCACTTCTTGCTCCAGTCCTGCCTGATTTATACCACCTGCTGGTGGTCATCAATGGACCACAAAATCGGTCTGGAACGACCTCTGCCATAGTGGCCCGGAAAACCGGACTGGACTCCACCACCTTAATCTCCCAGATCCTTTCATACTGTCACAATATATATATATATTGGGATTTTTTGTTTTACTAAAGACATGTAGAAGAATACATTTGGGCTAAATTTATGAAGACATTTTATTATTTAATTTTTTAGTGGCTATGCATTATAACAAAGTAAAACATGTAATTGTTTAATAAAAAATACAAGAACCAAGTGGTAATCATATGCCACCAAAAGAAAGCACTAATTGTTTGAAAATATTATAAATTGCATTTGCATACAGTTGTGAATGACTGCGTAATTGCCAGTTAAAGTAGCACAGTGGTGAATAGCAAAACATGGCCTGGTCATGAAGTGGTAAAAACCTTCCAGAACTCAAGTAGTTAAAGGGATAATCAGGGTAATATAGAGGAAAAGTGCAATAAGAAAAACACCATTAAGGCAGGATCAGAACATGAAGTGCACACTGCATATGAAAAAATACGCCACTATAGAGAATATGTGGTTATACAATCATACAATTCATGTAGACAAAAGGACATCATTTTCATACAGATCCTAAGCAGGACTTTAAGTATGAGCAAAGTAACCAGGGATTATGAGTGTTAGTTGAGAGAAATAAAAACAAGGAGGGGCATTTGTTCATAAAGTGAGAAAATAATAGTTGGTAGTTGCAGGAGATATAGCAGTGCAGTTGGCCAGCAAGCCTATGTCGAATTGTAAAGTTATATAGTTAGCTCTATATATATTTGGACACAGACACAATTTTTAGTTTTTTTTTTTCAAGTATTTACCAAAACATATTAAAGCTATAGTTAAACAATGGATATGGGCTGAAAGTGCACACTCTCAGGTTTAATTTGAGGGTATGTATATCCAAATTGAAGGAAGAGTTTAGGAATTACAGCTCTTAAGATTAGCCATCCCCCCTTTTTCAAGGACCAAAAGTAATTGGACAATTGAATAAAAAAGCTGTTTAATTTAAACAGGTAAAAGGTCTGTTGATTCTAAGTGTGGTATTTGCATTTGGAATCTATTGCTGTGAACCTACATCATGCGTTCAAAGAAGCTGTCCATGCAACTGAAACAGGTAATTAAAAGGCTTCAATAACAAAACAAATCCATCAGAGAGATAGCAGCAACATTAGGAGTTGCCAAATCAACAGGTTGGTACAATATGAGGAAATAAGAACACACTGGTGAGCTCAGCAATATAAAAAGGCATGGATCTCCATGGAAGACAACAGTAGTGGATCATCGGAGGATTCTCTCTATGGTGAAGAAAAAACCCATTCACACCATCCAGACAAGTAAAGGACACTCTCCAGGAGGTGGGTGTACCATTTTCAAAGTCTAAAATCAAGAGAAGACTTCACAAGAGCAAATACAGAGGGTTCATCACAAGGTGCAAACCATTTAAAAGCCTGAAGAATAGAAAAAACAGATTAGACTTTCCAAAAAACATCTAAAAAAGCCAGACCAGTTCTGGAAAAGCGTTCTTTGGATGGCTGAAACTAAGATTAATCTGTACCAGAATTACGGGAAGAAAAAAGTGTGTGTAGAAGGCTTGGAACAGCACATGATCCAAAGCACACAACATCATCTGTAAAACATGGTGGAGGCATTGTGATGGCATGGGTATGCATGGCTTCCAGTGGCACTGGGTCATTGATGTTTATTGATGATGTGACAGAAGACAGAAGCAGCTGAATGAATTCTGCAGTGTTCAGAGATATACTGTCAGCCCAGATTCATCCAAATTCAGCAAAGCTGATTGGACGGCGCTTCACAGTACAGATGCACAATGATCCAAAACACACTGCAAAATCAACCCAGGAGCTTTTTTCAGGAAAATAAGTGGAATACTCTGCAATGTTCTGCAATGGCCAAGTCAATCACCTGATCTCAACTCATTGTGATAGTGAAAGCTGTAGCATACACATAAGCCATGCTGTTCTCTTCCAAGGCATTCTGTCAATGAACAAGATGGGTGGGGGGGGGGGGGGGGGGGGGGGGGTAACAAATAGTATGTCTTCTGTGTATGAAAACTACAAATCTCATGCTCACAGCACCATAAATACAGCACTAGCTGTATTTTCCAGCATGAATAAAACAATTTTACTTTACACAGCTAAGGATCTGGGATAAGCATCATTAGAGAAAACCTGTTTGTACACACAAGTCAATAAATATTTTTTCTGAAATTCTAACTTAATTATGTTAATTTGAATACACTTTGTTTTAAATGTTTTTTTTTTCACTTTTGTATACAACTTGTTTAGAAGCTGGAATAAACTGTATCTGTTTTTGGATAAGTGAGGGCTGTGACTTGGGGAGGTGATGATTTGGACATTGGAGTCTTCAGGAAATATGCCTACACAGTGCAGTATCTACTTTTAAACATCCAACACCCTCTGGAACACAAACTGGAGGTTATTAGAATTCCACAACTCTGGCATTAGATGGTAACACAATTCACAGAGCTGCCCATGAGTGCTTCTAAAGTTTTGTGGCTACGTATTTAGGGCTTTTGTTAAAACAGCAAGAGCAAGCAAAAACACAGGATCATTCGTACACATTGGCCCAAATTTACAAGTAATATTTTTTTTCGTGAAAAATGTAATTTGTTCCACCACAACAATACATTTTTACATCAAACTTAGGTATACAGTGTAGTGGCTTTCCTAAATTTGATTTAGGTTTCACAAGCTTTATTCTCCCTAAAATGTTTTTTGTAGTCAAATTCTATTTTTTTTCTACAATAAAATCTATCCCTATTGCATCCATATTATAATTCTGAGTTTAAAATAAAAAATTGCAGCCACTTAAATCAATTTAAAATGAGCAAAGGTAAGGTGTAAATGGGCAAGGCAGTTCACAGTAGCAATACAATATAAAAATACTCCCCAATACATTTTACCAGCTAGGTGGCATAAAAACAAAATCTAAGCTATTTTATTTTGAGTTTTTTTTGTTGCTAAGAGTACTGCCAAACTGCCATCCCAAAGTCCCTCTGAAAAGTGTGGTTTCTAACTACATCTAAGGCAGGACATTCATGATTATTTACTTTCAGTGGGTTGAACAAATGAAAATTAATTAATTCCACCAGCCACATGTCAGTGTAGAAGGGGGAGTCCCTCTCATAGGATGATTGTATTCTGATAGATGGGAGGCTTCCCTGCCATCAGAAAACACCCATCAACACCATCTGCTATAGAAGGCATCACTGATAGTAGGGACAATTTTTCCAACAGACTGATTGTACAGAAGTCAACTTAGAAATCAACTTCTGTACAACCAGCCTGCATATAAAAACTGAAATTCGGCCAGTCCCTCCTGAACTGGAGGAATTTTGATCAACTATGGCTTGCTTAACAGAGCACCCTTCTTGGAAAATATATAGTTAATAAGTAAATTCAGAGCAATTATGTATCCCCTTAATCCTTAAAGTTTCAGAAATACACTAGAATCACAGACTTGCTCAATGGCAGCTAAATTCCTTCTGTGTTTATCTACATCAGCAAATTGTTTTCATCTTGTATACAAAAAGTCCTTACTTAACACTTAAATATCTTAAAATAGTTTCTCAATATTTCCACTTTGAAAACTCCAAAAGAATTTTGCAGTTCCTTTTGAAATATTTTTAAGTTTTTTTTTCTTTTACATATGTTTTTTGTCAAATTGGAAGAGTGGAAACTATTACATAAGTACAGCTATTGCAATCAAAATCTTTTAGTGCACATTTTTTTTTTATAAAAGATCAACCCCACAAAAAGCTAATATCTTTGTTCTAGGTAGTTTGGTAATTTCATATATCTCTAGGAGATTTTAGTAATTATTTAGAACTATTTCTAGCCAAATGAGAAGGCATTAGAACAGAAAATAATGGCATCACTACACTGACAAATTCTTCTAAATGGAAAAATAAACAGATAACAAAGTAAGCGCATAGAGTTTACCTTTAGCCTTGTAGGAGGGAGGAGAAGCACAGACCAGAGAAAGTAAATTGTACCCATAGAATTTCAAAGAGACAGAAGAAGCAAATAGATGGACCACAATGTACTTTTATTGAAGTATCTCTTTCTTGGTGGCGTTTCCTTTGCTATAATGATGCTTTTCTTGTTGTGGTTTATAATGTCATTTCTTTCAGATTCATGGCTTTAAATGTTGTTTAGCAATAGAAAACTTAAAAAACAAAATAAAATTAAAAATAGAGATTAAAAAACAATTTAAAAAAAAAGCAAAATAATTAAAAAAAATAAAAAAAAAAAAAAAGTTTTTAAAAAAACAAAAATGACTTGGAAAAGTGGCTATAAGGCATAAAAATGTGATAAAAAATTATAACTGTAAAAAAAAAGTTGGTTTGTTTAAAAATTTTAAAACAGTTTATGGGAATGACTTTTAATTTTGTACTTTTAGTAAAGATTACTGTATTGATAATAATCATAGGTTATCTGCAAATACTGTAAAAAAAAAAAAAAATGCTAGGGCATCTGATAATACAATATAAAAGGTCAGGAGTCAGCGTTGCTTTGCTCTAATAAAAAGACTTAAAAATAAAAGAAAAAATAAGAATCCTAAAAAGAATTAAAATGAATAAAAGTAATGCTTGCATAAATTTTGAATCAAATATGTAAAATTTAAACCTTAGCCACATAATCCTACTTAACTCTGTCATAAGCATTGTTTGCTGAAAAAAACAAGATAAAGAGTTTAGGAGTGTTTTATTCACTGATAGCTCCACTGGCTATGCAAACTTATTAGAAAACCTGGGTAAAACACAGTCCAAATATCCATTTGTTCAACAAGAAAAAAAACCATGTGTAAATGTTCTTCCAGTCTAAAGAAAACGTCTTTTATTAAAAAGGACATACTAAAAAGCAGCATCTAATCAACACTTGAAGGCAATGGCTGTGAGCCCTGAATAATCCTAACTTAACTCTGTCATAAATCAAGCTAAAAAGTTAGGAAAATTTTTTCATTCATGATAGCTCAAAAATAAAAGCAAAAATATTAGACTTAAAAAACACGGTAAAAATAATCCGTTTGTTGAACAAAAACTGAAACAAGTATACAGCTGTTCTACCGGTCTAAAACCAGCTTTTATCAAAGGGAAATACTAAAAAGCAAATCTAATCAAAACTCGCAGGCAATGGTTGTGAGCACTGAATAGTCTCTTCTGGCGGAGGTTGTCCCCTGCCAAAAAAAACAAGGAAACAGCGAAAGAGATCGCTGTAAAATATTGCTTAGTTAAAATATAAAAAAATAAAAAAACAATCTCAGTTTTTTTTCTTCATTCAGCCTGCTGGTTTGAACATAAAAAAAAAGAATGTGTGTACAGACATAAGTAATAAAATTGTGAAAGGTTGGTATTCTTGTAAAAATGTGTTTTGAGTGAGGTTTCAAAATATAAGGAAAATAAAAAATTATGTTTTGCAGGGAAGATGGCTTCAGAAATGTAAAAAGATTAAAAAAAAAAAAATGCATACACATGTTTATAAAAAAAAAATAGGGTATTAAAGGCTACGTTCACCTGTAGGAAAAAAAATTAAATCAAAAAATTTTTCCTGCAAGAAAAAAAAAAAACAATAGTGGAAAAGGGGTGCAATGTCAAAGCTCCTGCAACAAGAAAAATAAGCTTTCAGTTCATAAATCTGTATGGCCTGTCAAAAAAAAGGGCTTGTGAATGAAAAAATGAGTGTGCTCAAAGAAGAACCCCTTATAAAATCATTCAGAACTTCAAAATCTGCCATGGTGGCAAATGGGACTCTCAATCATAGAATCCTGTCAATGAAATTGCAGAAAAAAAAAATAAAAGACCTGCACAGCTGTGTTTTTTTGTCCTCTGTCCTCTACAAAAAAAAATTTCAGAATGTAATAGAAAAATATTTGAAAAAAACCTGAAAAACAGGCAGTGGGGAGATGAAAAAACTCTGATTGAAGGGAAAGGACACCCTCCCCTTCACAAAAACAGATAGTGAAAAATGTCAATGACAAAAATGTCCTAAAGGTCCTCTCCTGTTATCCTATTTCTCTTGGAAGTCAGGAAAAAAAAAAAGTTGAAATGCTGATATCAAAAAATAGCAGCAAGAGAAAATAAACTTAGTGCTGTGGAGTGAGAAAGTACAAATATCGAGGAAATGCCTTGTAAATCAACCTTATCTGACCCCCCAAATAGACTCAATTGAAAAATAGAAAAAATATTCCCCAAAAATTAACAAACAAAAAAACAGTAAAAGTTCATCTGTAGCATCATAGTGTGGAGGTCAAATCCAAGCATGTAGAGAAAAATGTGCAAAAATAGAAAATTTAAAAATAAAAAAATAAAAAAAATGTAAAATTTCCTTTGCTTACAACATACAAACTAAATATTCATTTAAAAAATCAAGAAAGAATTATCCTGGGCAAATTAAAAAGCTACTATTCACAATAAATCAAATGTAAAAATTAGTGACCAATATTAAAAAAGGTGATCCTTAAATGGAGTGTTTCCCTTTCTCAGGAGAAAAAGGCAAAAAAAAACCTGAAAATCCTCAGCCAGAGAAAAACTGAAAATTACACATGGGCACAATATTAAAAAAAAACTAAAAAAAGCACAGAAAATTAAAGCTAAGGTTCTACTTTCAGAAAAGCAGAAGGGATCATTCAATATAAATAAAAACCAACTGGGACTGGAAGTAAAAATTTGGGTCAGAATCATTACGCAAAAAGAAAAATTAAAAAAAAAATAAAAAAAGCTGGCACAAGGTCTGAGTAAAGTGGTTATAGCTTTAGGTCAGACAAGGAATCGAGTAAAAAATAGTAGATGTCCCTCAAATATCAAAAAAAAAAAAAAAAAATTGAAATAGATAATCAGTTCCACACTGTTAAATTCTGTGGTATCCAAAATTACCAAA
The DNA here is from genome assembly GCA_951230385.1 of Staurois parvus. NCBI lineage: Eukaryota > Metazoa > Chordata > Amphibia > Anura > Ranidae > Staurois > Staurois parvus. Next base: position 8,989 of record CATNWA010001995.1, on the reverse strand, counting down.
TAATAAAAAATATAGACACGTAGTAGCAAATAAATTGCAACCTCAGATATAAAAATGAACAAAATAAAAAAAGAAAAAAAAAACATAAAATATAAAATTATAAAAAAAAAAATCAAAGGGCTCTTTACAAACTGTGTAAAAAAAACATCCTAATGAGTCAAATGTAAAAAAAAAAAATTAAAAAAAAAAAGAAAAGTGGGAAATTATCCAATAAAAACTCACTCCTGCTGGCATTGGGGATACATCTAATAAATTTTAAGAGGCAAAAAAACTGTAAAAAAGGTGTTTAAAAATTTTTAAAAATGGGCAAAAAAGTATATAAAAATAAAAATGTATAAGCAAACATTTGACAAAATTAGGAAAAAATACATATAAAAAAGATCCAAAAAAAAGTAAAGGAAAAAAACTTGGGCAAAAACAGTGGCTAAAATGGTTAAACACTTCCACTTGGCAGAACTAAAAAAAAAAAATCAAATAAAAACCACGGCAAACTGTCTGAAGAATGCATGTTCTCCCTAAAAAAAAAAAATAAAAAAAACCGGTTAAAACACTCCAAAGAATAAAAAAAGTAAAAAAACCATGAAAAATAAAAAAATAAATTGTCCCTAGTAAAAAAAAAAAAAAGGGACCTAAAGAAAGAGTAAAAAATAAAAAAGGGAAATGTTGAATCTACAATATATATGTAAAAGTGGCTGAGTAAATTGACAAACTAAAATATAAATAAAAATAAATAAAATACTTTAGCATAAGAAAAAAAAAAAAAAATAAACGAAAGTGAAAATAATAAGGGCTAAAATAAAAAAACGAAACAAAAAGAAAAAAAAGTAAAAAATGAAAAAAGTAAAAAAAAAAAAAAGAAAAAAAAAATGTTAACATAAGGGTAGTCATATGATTGGAAAAATAAGTCTGCAAAAAAAAATATATAAAGTCATATGTATAAAAATTAAAAAAAGCGCAAAAAAAATTATGAGGATAAAAAAGTTATGCTGAGACTCATGAAAAAAAAACAAGTAAATAAAAAATCTGACTGGACAAAAAAAAAAAAAAAAAAACTCCAAAAAAAAAAAAGAGAAAAGAAAAAAAAAACAATAAAAAATGAAAAAAACATAAATAAAAAAAAAAATGCAAATAAAAAACAATAAAAATACAAAAAAAATAAAACAAAATAAAAAAAATTTAAAAAAAAGTAAGAAAAAAATCTGGAAATGCAGCAATAAAAAAAAAAAAAATAAAAAAAAAAAAGAAAACAAAAAATAAAAAAATAAAAATAAAAAAGAAATAAAAAAAAAGAAAAAATAATAAATAGGGGAAAAAAAAATATTGTAAAAAAAAATAAAAAAAAAGCCATTGAAAGAATAAAATTAAAAAACGAAAATAAAATAATACAAAAGAAAAAAAAAAAAAAAAAAAAACAAACCAAAAAATAAAAAAAAAACAAAAAACAAAAAAAAAAGTTTAAGTCAAAAAAAGAAAATAATAAACTAAAAAAAAAAAACTTGTGAATCAAAAAAAAAAAAAAAGAAAAAAAAAAAAAAAAAAAAAAAGCATAAATGAAAAAAAAAAGAAAAATTTAAAAATAAAGATACATGCAAAAAAAAAAAAATAAAATAGAAAGAAAAAAAAAAAAAAAAAAACAGAGGAAAAGAATAATATAAAAAAAAAAAATAGAAAAACAAAATAAAAAAATAAAAACAAAAAAAAAAAAAGAATAGAAATCATAAAAAAAAGGTATAGAAAAAACTAGAAAAAAATTCAAAAAAAAAATAATAAAGATGCAATTAAAAAAAAATAAAAGAAAAAATAAAAAAAGCCATAAAAAAAAAGATAGTGGGGTTTATTAAACTAAAAAAAAAGATTAAAAAAATATACGTGAAAAAAAAAACAAAAAGACTACCAATGCAAATTTCCTGAAAAAAAAAAAAAATGAGAAAAAAAAAATAAAAAAAATAAAAAGAAAAAAAATAAAATAGAAAAAAAAAAAAAAAAAAATTGAGGGGGAATTCCCTTCCCAAAGTAAAAATTTGTCTATTTCCCTTTTTTTTTAAGGGCAAATAAACCCCCCAATGAGTTTTCACACGCTTAGAAAACCAGGGGGAAAACTCTTAGAGTGAAATTAGGCTGTATTTGAGCAGGGAGGATTCATAAAAATTTGTACAGGGTTTAAAAGAGACTTTGGAGTGGGGTATATCAAGGAAAATATTTAATCTTTTTTCCCAAAAGCCTCATGATTTAAATAAGTATGTTTTTAAAAAGCAAAATTTAGGGAAACCCTTTTCTAAAAAGAGCAGGGTTTAGGACAGAAAACGAACATAAAGATTATCGGGAAATTTAAATTGTTTCCAACACTCGGGGAAAGTTTCACAAAGTCAAGACATATCACCCAAAATTTTCCCTTATTGCGATGGGGGAAAAGTAGCAAAAAGCAGTTTTTTAAACCATTCCCTTTCTGGGCACTTTACCACCTTCCTGCACGGGACTAATTTTCACATTGTTGCATTTTAAAAAGGCCCATTGCGAAAGTCTGCAAAAATGTATCTTTTGATTTTTGTATTTTTTTTTTTTGAGCGTTTAGTGTTTTTTTGGTGGTATTTAATCCCCACTTTTTTTTTGCTAATAAAAGAAAAAAGGGAACCAAAAAAATTTAAAAAAAAATGTTTTTTTTGTTTCTTTAAAAATTTAGCAAATAATTTAATTTTTTTCCTTTAATGATGTGTGTGATGAGGTAAAATTGAGGGGCACTGATAGGGGGCCGGGTGGGCATGATGGTGGAACTGCGGGGCCCATTTGATAAGTGGCCCCTGTTGAAAAACCCAATGATAGGCAAAAAACTGATGGGTGCACTGTTAATCAGTTCATTAAGATCGTCCCCTTGAATATAAATGTAAATGCCCCCTGTAGAATTACCAGCTCCCGTTCCAGAGGGGAGGAAAGCAAATTGCCAAAACCCAGAAAAGTCTATTTTACAAGGTGATCGCTGTAAACGGGGACACGGGAAAATTTCACAGGGGAAAAGGGGCCCACTGTGTTTAACCCTGTCCCACGATCTGTGTAGCTGTGCCAAAGGGAAACAAAAAAATTTTTCCAAAGAAAGGGCCAGATCCCTTTCCCCCCAGGGGGCACGCGGGGAGCAGGGTTTGGGGGGAAAGGTCTTAAACGCTCTTCCAGAAAGGGAAAAATGTGTTTTTACCATCTTTTGGCTATAGCACTGACGGAAAAAGGTTATCTAAAGTAAACTTGGGATAAGCAAATTTTAATTTTTAAATAAAAGAGAAAGGGTGTTTTTTACCCAAGGAAACAAGGTATTTCCCTTAGGGCGGCATTTTACGGGGGGGCCCAGCACTGCCCCAGGGAAGAAAGACAGAAGAAGGCCACCGAGCAGGGGGACCCGGTTTTGGGGATCCCTGAAAAGGGCTGGGGGGCCCCTTTGGGACGGTTTTATGCGGGGCCCGATCTTATTCCAGGGGATTTTGGGGAGTGTGAAGGTGAGTGTCTTTTCTCTCTCGGGGGGCGGGGGGGATGGGGGTTGGGTTGGCTGATGTATGGGGGTGGTGGTAGGGGAAGGCTCTCTGGGGGGGGGGGGGGTTTGGTTTGGGTGTCGGGTTTTCTCTCGGGGGGGGGGGGGCGCGTCTGATATTTGTGTTCCCCTTGGGCAGCAAAAAACCCTTTTAAATACCCCCCGGGTAAAAGGGGGGGTTTGTGTATTCTTACTTTAATCTTTATGTGTTTTGTTTTTTTCTTTTCCCGATATGTGCTGTAATCCAAATGTAAACCTTTTTTCTGTGTAGGGGAAATCCCTTTTTTAAAAAAAGGGCCCAGTCCCTTATTGGTTTTTTCCTTTTGTGGGGGAACTGGTTTGTCTTCCCCCTCCTCCTTTTAATTTTTGCAGGGGAGCTGTTTGTGGGTGGGGCATTGTGGGTTTCTTTCCAGTTTTCTCCCCTTTCACCCAAACCTTGAGAGCCCCAGTGATGATGCTACTGAACCTTTTAAAGGTAATTTTATGAAACTGCAAAAAAATTTGGTTTTATAAAAAAAGGATTTATATTCTCTGGGGGCTAGTTTTGGAAAATTTCAGTGGGAGTTTCTTTTTGCCCAGGTTGAGCTTTAACCTCCCTAGCGGTCTGAATTTTGTCCAAAATTTTTGTGCTCAAAGCGGTACCCTTTTTTTGAAAGGGAAAAATGTTTTTTTGTTTTTTTGTTGGCCTGTAATTTTTAGGGAAAAACTCACTGAAAAAATGTTTCCAAAAAAAGAGTTAGAAAAAATCCCAGGTTTGTTAAAAATTTTAAAATGAAAAACATAAATTATAATTGAAAAAAATAATCATAAAAAATAATAATATTAAAAATATTCATTTAATTCAATAATATAATCAAAACCCAAAAAAAACTGAATTTGAAATTTTAGCACCCGTTTGAAAATCACTAAGCAAAGTCGCAGAAAATTTTTTTAGGGGTTGATGACCCAAAATTTTCCCCTGAAAAAATTATCATCAGTTTTGGGAAAATGGTTCTGATTTACTATCGCTGTTCCCCCCCCCCCTTACCTGGTCTAAAACCAATTTTTACCCAAAAGGGCCCTTTTTGGACGCCTTGGGACATTTTCTCAGTTTCAGGCAGAAAGAATGGGAAAAATGCAGGGGAGGGCCCCCAGACAAAACAATCGGGGAAAAATGTATGTGAAATGGCTTGATTCAGTAATGTTTTTCTATGTGATTTTAAATTTATTTGGGACTTTTTGTCATTTTTAAAATTTTCCAAAAACTCCCTTTCCCCCGTAGTTCCCACGGGTGCGGGGGGCGGAACCCCGATGACAGAATTTCCCCCAAACGGGCCCCGGGGGACATTGCTGGGGAAAATGCAGGAGGGGGAAAACCGCCAGGGCGCGGGCAAAGGGAAATGATTGAGGGGAAACACCCCATGGTAAGCCCCAGTGTAAGCTCAGGGTTTCTGCTTGTTTTTTCTGTAAATTTACCCCAAGCTACCCCTTGGGGGGAAAAATGCCCGGGAGGCTAACCCCAAAGTTTGTGGTTTTTTTATAGCATTTTTTGGGGATATTGGGGTTTTTTCCCGGGGCACGTTGAACACCAATCCAGGAGGAATGAATTTTGCCCCACACCCTTTAAATCGGGGTGATAGAGAAAAATTTATTGGGGTTGCCCCCAAATTTTAAAGCTTTCCACCCTACAAAGAAAATTTCAAGGTTTTAGAAAAATGGAAAAATTTCCCTTTTTTCAAATTTTTATTTCATTGTGTTTTATTTTTCTTTTTTGGAAACCTTTATTTAAAAAAAAAAAAGATAATTGATCAAAAAAAAATTAAATTTTCATCTTTTTTGTATAAAGAGGGTTTTAAAATAAGATTTTCTTTTTCAATTTGGGTACATTTAGATAATCAGAGCAGTCTGAGTATTATACATTCATGTTGATTTGGGGAGGGGTTTAGAAAAAATATTGGGGGGATTTTTACCACAATTTTTAAAAAACTGAATGACTTTAACCATTTCCAGGTACTTAATTTTTTGAAACAGTTTTTTAATGCTAAAACCTACAGAGGGAATTTCAGAGAAACATCGGGGCAGCTCTGCATAAAAACCAATCGTTTCCCAGGTTTTTTGTCAAACCAAATTGAGCAAGTGGGTTAGAAGCGTTTGGGGCTAGATCCAAGTCCCCAGTTTTGCTCTCATTTTGGTAAATTCCCTTGTTTTTTCATAAAAAAAAAACCTGATTCAAAAAAATTCAAGTACAGCTGAGTGGTATAAAGCCATTTATCTTCTTAAAAATTGTGGATAAATCCCACAATTTTTTTCCTAACCCCCCCAAATGGGGCAGAGCCCGCACAGCCACCTTTTTTAAAATTTGACAGAAAGTAGGGGCGACTTCTCTGTCAGAAAAAGTGGGGGTGGCTGGCGGTTGGGGCTGAGTTAGGGAACATGTTAATTTCCCCCCTAAAAACAGGGAACAGTAACAGTCCCAAAGGGAAATTTAAACCTTTAACTTTTAAAAATGAATCCCTATCCGGAAAGGAGTGAGGGGTTTTTTTACAAACTGGAGAGGAAAAACCAGTTCACTTTGCATAGAAACCGATCGCTTCTCCCCATTTTTAAAAATTAAACTTGACAATAAAACCCTGGAAGCTGATTGGTTTCATGTAGAAGTGAGCCTAAATTTTACACTTCCGTTTTAATAAAAAAAACCCAGAGGTCTGAAAAATTTGACAAAAGTGTATTCAGGGGAGGGTGGGGTTTTTTTTTTCCCCGGTTAAAAAGGGCCCAAAACCCCAGATTTAGACTGTGAGGTCAGTTGCCTTTGCAAAATTATTCCATATGAAAGTATGAACTGAAGGGGAACCCTACCTATAAAAATTTTTAAAAAATTTGCTAAATGGGATGTTTTAAGGGTATAATACCAAATTTTTTTTTGTCTTTTCTAAAGTCATATTATCTAGTAACTTTTTTAAAGGGTAAAAACTTGTTTTAAAACAATTTTCCATATTTTGTATAAGCCATTTTGGGCTTCATCTCTTTTGTTAATGTCTTGTGAATTTAGTTCTGGGCAGTACAGATCCAAAATGGGGGGTGTTTGTTTTAATTATGGAACTTTTTTTATGATTTAAGTATGTATCCAAAAAAAAATTTAGGGGAATTGTCTGGTTTGGTAGGGGGAAAACCCCATGCATTTTTGGTTTTGGGGCCCCAATTAAAATTTTTTAAAAACCTCATTTGGAAACCCCAGCAGCCAAAGTGTCTTTTCAAAAAATTTTAAACTTAATTTTTTATTTGCAAAAGTCAGTTTTGCCCGCAAAAGGTTGTAACATTAATGCAATTTTGGCCATGTTCACTGGAGAAAGGGGATCCTCACACAAATTATTTAAAGGAAATTTTTTTTTTAAATTTTTAAACATTCATTAAAAATTGCTGCTTTCCCCCAAAATAAAAAATTTAAAAAAAAGTTGCCCCAGGGCCCCCGGCCAGGTCCCCCTGCCATTTGTTTTGACAACCCCCTTTCCCTATAGCCTAAAAAATGACCATTATAAATTTATAAAATTTGGTCCCCCATTGACTCAAAAGGTGTTTTTTATTTTTTCCACCCCAAAATTCAAAAAGCTTGAAACAAACCCAGGTTTGATATGCGTAGCAGGGGGGGACTGAAAACTCCCTGGGGGCCCCCGGGGAATGGGGGTCCCTGGGCCCCTTTTGGGCCTTGCCCCCAAAATCAAAAAAACCTATGAAAAAGGTACCAGGGGGTCTCATGGGGCCCCCACTGACCAGGGCCCCCGGGGGGCCCGAATTTTTCCAAATGGGGCAGTCCCCCCCTGGTGTAAACCCCACCCTATCAAAGATGAGGGATTGTATCTCTTTATTTTTTTATACTGGGTAAGAATATCAATTTTGCCCGGGTAAATTTTAAAATATTTACAATATAAAAAAAAAATTTAACAAAAAAAATACATTAAAAAATCAAAGCCTAGGTAAACCCTTTATAAATAAAACATATAAGGGCCGAAGAAATTTTATTTTTACCCGGAATTCAAAAGTTTTTTTGTCTTATGTTTAACAACTTACATTTAAAATTTGTGGATAGGGTTTTTTTAAAAAGTCACCCCCAAGCTTTCATTTTTGGGTGTCTTTTAAAATTTTTCAAAGAGGTAAATTTTAAATTTTTGGTTAAGCACTTAAATACCAAAGGAACCTTATCCCCCTTTCCGGGCCCACCAATTTCAGCTTTCAGCACTGTCAAAAATTTTAATTTAAAATTTCTCGATCATGAAAAAAAAGTACCCCAAACTAAATGTTTATCATTTTGTTCACAAAACTAGAGTTTTTTGGTGGTTTTTAAATCCCCACTGGGTTTTTTTTATTTGCTAAAAAAAAAAAAAAAAAAAAAATTTTTTATAATTTTGTTATAAAATTTTTTTGCAAAAAAAAAATTGTTCTTCATAAATTTAGGCCCCAAAATAACCTGTTTCAGTTCTTCATTAAAAATAACCCAAATCAGTGTATTTTAATTTAGTCTGTGGGAAAGGGGAAGAAACCACAAAATTGGGTATACTGAAAATTTTCTAAAAAATTATCAGTCCTGATGTACGATTAGGATATACAGTCCCCCCCAAATTAACCCTTTTTTGGAAAAGTGCATCTACGATATTTATAAGAAGCATGGGGATTTTTTTGAATTTTTAATTTTTTTGTCATAATTTTCTGGGGAAAATGAAGAAAATGTAAAAAAAATCACATTTTTTTTTCATCTAACACCAGCAGTCAGCATCTCAATAAGGGTTTGATGGGGGTCAGGGACAAGCTGGTGACTGGACAGTAGTAAAAAATAAAAATAATTTTTTTTTTTTAAAAAAAAACGTGACCAGATACTATAATGTTACATTGTCATTGACCTGCTGTGTTTTTCACATTGTCACATGGTACCGCCCCTGACCGGGACACAGACATCATAGGATGTGTCCTATGGACACAACCCTGACAATATTGTTGCGCATGGCCATGTGGGTGTGCCAAGGTGCAATCCCGGAGGATGCCATATGACATCCACCCGATCGAAAAAAAAAACCCACCCGCCTATAGTAAAAAAGAGGTTTTAAATACGTTGATTTTTATAACAAAACTTTAAATAAAATCTTTTAAACTTTCCAATTTCTGTCCATGGAATAAAGAAAAAAAATAATATCCTGATTCTTAACACCTGTTAAAAAAGTACCTTTAGGCCTTTTAAAAGTTTTAAAAAAACCCCCAGCAAATCTGCAGGGTAAAATAATGGTAAATTTTCAAAGGTATTCAATATTTTTTGTCACTTGCCATTAGCCCAACTGCTTATCAAATGCATAACTTGTTAAAAATACACAAAGTTAATTTTAGCAACACAAACAGAATAAATATATTTTCCCTTTTTCTTAAAATAAAAAAGATGAGGTTCAATCAAGTAAATGATATTAAATAAGCCTTAAAATTGGTGAAAACCCCTGGAGCAGCAAAAAAACCCCG
>CATNWA010001994.1:17500-45424 GCA_951230385.1 Staurois parvus | reverse complement strand
GCCCCCTTTTGTATTTACTGGAGTCTTTCCCCCCTTATGTTATTTTTATTGAGTTTATATTCTTAATTTGTAAAAATATTTTTTTTTTCCCCCCTTATGTTTATCAGGGATTATCCCTTATGTTTATACGGGATCTTTCCCCCCTTATGTTTATCAGGGAGTCATATCCCCCTATGAATTATAAATGAGATCATATCCCCCTTATGTATTATACATGGAGATCATATCCCCCCCCTTAATGTATTAATACATGGAGATCATATCCCCCCCCCCTTATGGATCATATCCCCCTTATGTATTATTCATGAAGATATGAATCATTAAAATGTATTATAATGCAGATCAATCCCCCTGTGATGTATTATACAATGAGACATTCATATCCCTCCCCCCCTATGTATTATAACATGGAGATCATATCTTCCATTATTATGTAATTATACATGGAGATCATATCCCCCCTTATGTATTATACATGGAGATCATATCCCCCTTATGTATTATACATGGAGATCATATCCCCCCTTATGTATTATATCATGGAGATCATATCCCCCCCTTATGGATACATGGATCATATCCCCCCTTATGTATTATACATGGAAGAATCATATCCCCCCCTTATGTATATACATGGAGATCATATCCCCCTTATGTATTATACATGGAGATCATATCCCCCCCTTATGTATTATACATGGAGATCATATCCCCCTTATGTATTATACATGGAGATCATATCCCCCCTTATGTATTATACATGGAGATCATATCCCCCTTATGTATTATACATGGAGATCATATCCCCCTTATGTATTATACATGAGATCATATCCCCCCCTTATGTATTATACATGGAGATCATATCCCCCCCTTATGTATTATACATGGAATCATATCCCCCCCTTATGTATTATACATGGAGATCATATCCCCCCTTATGTATTATACATGGAGATCATATCCCCCCTTATGTATTATACATGGAGATCATATCCCCCCCTTATGTATTATACATGGAGATCATATCCCCCCTTATGTATTATACATGGAGATCATATCCCCCCTTATGTATTATACATGGAGATCATATCCCCCTTATGTATTATACATGGAGATCATATCCCCCCTTATGTATTATACATGGAGATCATATCCCCCCTTATGTATTATACATGGAGATCATATCCCCCCTTATGTATTATACATGGAGATCATATCCCCCCTTATGTATTATACATGGAGATCATATCCCCCCTTATGTATTATACATGGAGATCATATCCCCCTTATGTATTATACATGGAGATCATATCCCCCCTTATGTATTATACATGGAGATCATTATATCCCCCCCCCTTATGTATTATACATGGAGATCATATCCCCCCTTATGTATTATACATGGAGATCATATCCCCCCCTTATGTATGTATTATACATGGAGATCATATCCCCCCCTTATGTATTATACATGGAGATCATATCCCCCCCCTTATGTATTATACATGGAGATCATATCCCCCCCTTATGTATTATACATGGAGATCATATCCCCCCTTATGTATTATACATGGAGATCATATCCCCCCTTATGTATTATACATGGAGATCATATCCCCCCCTTATGTATTATACATGGAGAATCATATCCCCCTTATGTATTATACATGGAGATCATATCCCCCCCTTATGTATTATACATGGAGATCATATCCCCCCTTATGTATTATACATGGAGATCATATCCCCCCCTTATGTATTATACATGGAGATCATATCCCCCCTTATGTATTATACATGGAGATCATATCCCCCCTTATGTATTATACATGGAGATCATATCCCCCCTTATGTATTATACATGGAGATCATATCCCCCCTTATGTATTATACATGGAGATCATATCCCCCCTTATGTATTATACATGGAGATCATATCCCCCCTTATGTATTATACATGGAGATCATATCCCCCCCTTATGTATTATACATGGAGATCATATCCCCCCCCTTATGTATTATACATGGAGATCATATCCCCCCTTATGTATTATACATGGAGATCATATCCCCCCTTATGTATTATACATGGAGATCATATCCCCCCTTATGTATTATACATGGAGATCATATCCCCCCTTATGTATTATACATGGAGATCATATCCCCCCTTATGTATTATACATGGAGATCATATCCCCCCTTATGTATTATACATGGAGATCATATCCCCCCTTATGTATTATACATGGAGATCATATCCCCCCTTATGTATTATACATGGAGATCATATCCCCCCTTATGTATTATACATGGAGATCATATCCCCCCCCTTATGTATTATACATGGAGATCATATCCCCCCCTTATGTATTATACATGGAGATCATATCCCCCCCCTTATGTATTATACATGGAGAGATCATCATATCCCCCCCTTATGTATTATACATGGAGATCATATCCCCCCTTATGTATTATACATGGAGATCATATCCCCCCTTATGTATTATATACATGGAGATCATATCCCCCCTTATGTATTATACATGGAGATCATATCCCCCCTTATATATATACATGGAGATCATATCCCCCTTATGTATTATACATGGAGATCATATCCCCCCCTTATGTATTATACATGGAGATCATATCCCCCCTTATGTATTATACATGGAGATCATATCCCCCCTTATGTATTATACATGGAGATCATATCCCCCCCTTATGTATTATACATGGAGATCATATCCCCCCTTATGTATTATACATGGAGATCATATCCCCCCTTATGTATTATACATGGAGATCATATCCCCCCTTATGTATTATACATGGAGATCATATCCCCCCCCTTATGTATTATACATGGAGATCATATCCCCCCTTATGTATTATACATGGAGATCATATCCCCCCCTTATGTATTATACATGGAGATCATATCCCCCCCCCTTATGTATTATACATGGAGATCATATCCCCCCCTTATGTATTATACATGGAGATCATATCCCCCTTATGTATTATACATGGAGATCATATCCCCCCTTATTATATTATACATGGAGATCATATCCCCCCTTATGTATTATACATGGAGATCATATCCCCCCCTTATGTATTATACATGGAGATCATATCCCCCCCTTATGTATTATACATGGAAAGATCATATCCCCCCCCTTATGTATTATACATGGAGATCATATCCCCCCTTATGTATTATACATGGAGATCATATCCCCCCTTATGTATTATACACATGGAGATCATCATATCCCCCTTTATGTATTATACATGGAGATCATATCCCCCCCTTATGTATTATACATGGAGATCATATCCCCCCTTATGTATTATACACACATGGAGATCATATCCCCCCTTATGTATTATACATGGAGATCATATCCCCCCCTTATGTATTATACATGGAGATCATATCCCCCTTATGTATTATACATGGATGTATCATATCCCCCCCCTTATGTATTAATACATGGAGATCATATCCCCCCTTATATATTATACATGGAGATCATATCCCCCCCCTTATTATGTATTATACATGGAGATCATATATCCCCTTATGTATTATACACATGGAGATCATATCCCCCCCTTATGTATTATACATGGAGATCATATCCCCCCCTTATGTATTATACATGGAGATCATATCCCCCCTTATTATGTATTATATATCATGGAGATCATATCCCCCCCTTATGTATTATACATGGAGATCATATCCCCCCTTATGTATTATACATGGAGATCATATCCCCCCTTATGTATTTATACATGGAGATCATATCCCCCTTATGTATTATATACATGGAGATCATATCCCCCCCCTTATGTATTATACATGGAGATCATATCCCCCCTTATGTATTATTATACATGGAGATCATATCCCCCCTTATGTATTATACATGGAGATCATATCCCCCTTATGTATTATACATGGAGATCATATCCCCCCTATGTATTATACATGGAGATCATATCCCCCCCCCTATGTATTATACATGGAGATCATATCCCCCCCCCCCTTATGTATTATACATGGAGATCATATCCCCCCTTATGTATTATACATGGGAGATCATATCCCCCCCCCCCCTTATGTATTATACATGGAGATCATATCCCCCCTTATGTATTATATACATGGATGATCATATCATATCCCCCCCCTTATGTATTATACATGGAGATCATATCCCCCCTTATGTATTATACATGGAGATCAATATCCCCCCTTATGTATTATACATGGAGATCATATCCCCCCCTTATGTATTATACATGGAGATCATATCCCCCCTTATGTATTATACATGGAGATCATATCCCCCCTTATGTATATGTATACATGGAGATCATGGATATCCCCCCCTTATGTATTATATACATGGAGATCATATCACCCCCCCCTTATGTATTATTATACATGGAGATCATATCCCCCCTTATGTATTAATACATGGAGATCATATCCCCCCCCTTATGTATTATACATGGAGATCATATCCCCCCCTTATGTATTATACATGGAGATCATATCCCCCCCCTGTATTATACATGGAGATCATATCCCCCCTTATGTATTATACATGGAGATCATATCCCCCCCCTTATGTATTATACATGGAGATCATATCCCCCTTATGTATGTTATACATGGAGATCATATCCCCCCTTATGTATTATACATGGAGATCATATCCCCCCTTATGTATTATACATGGAGATCATATGTATCCCCCCCTTATGTATTATACATGGAGATCATCATATCCCCCCCTTATGTATTATACATGGAGATCATATCCCCCCCCCTTATGTATTATACATGGAGATCATATCCCCCCCCTATGTATTATATACATGGAGATCATATCCCCCCTTATGTATTATACATGGAGATCATATCCCCCCTTATGTATTATACATGGAGATCATATCCCCCCCTTATGTATTATACATGGAGATCATATCCCCCCCCTTATGTATTATACATGGAGATCATATCCCCCCTTATGTATTATACATGGAGATCATATCCCCCCCTTATGTATTATACATGGAGATCATATCCCCCCCCTTATGTATTATACATGGAGATCATATCCCCCCCCTATGTATTATACATGGAGATCATATCCCCCCCCCCCCTTATGTATTATACATGGAGATCATATCCCCCCTTATGTATTATACATGGAGATCATATCCCCCCCTATGTATTATACATGGAGATCATATCCCCCCATGTAGGAGATCATATCCCCCCCCCTTATGTATTATACATGGAGATCATATCCCCCTTATGTATTATACATGGAGATCATATCCCCCCTTATGTATTATACATGAATCATATCCCCCCTTATGTATATATACATGGAGAGATCATATCCCCCCTTATGTATTATACATGGAGATCATATCCCCCCTTATGTATTATACATGGAGATCATATCCCCCCCTTATGTATTATACATGGAGATCATATATCCCCCCTTATGTATTATACATGGAGATCATATCCCCCTTTATGTATTATACATGGAGATCATATCCCCCCTTATGTATTATACATGGAGATCATATCCCCCCCCTTTATGTATTATACATGGAGATCATATCCCCCCTTATGTATTATACATGGAGATCATATCCCCCCTTATGTATTATACATGGAGATCATATCCCCCCTTATGTATTATACATGGAGATCATATCCCCCCCCTTATGTATATATACATGGAGATCATATCCCCCCTTATGTATTATATACATGGAGATCATATCCCCCCCCTTATGTATTATACATGGAGATCATATCCCCCCCTTATGTATTATACATGGAGATCATATCCCCCCTTATGTATTATACATGGAGATCATATCCCCCCCCCTTATGTATTATTATACATGGAGATCATATCCCCCCTTATGTATTATACATGGAGATCATATCCCCCCCCTTATGTATTATACATGGAGATCATATCCCCCCCTTATGTATTATACATGGAGATATCATATCCCCCCTTATGTATTATACATGGAGATCATATCCCCCTTTATGTATTATACATGAGATCATATCCCCCTTTATGTATTATACATGGAGATCATATCCCCCCTTATGTATTATACATGGAGATCATATCCCCCCCTTATGTATTATACATGGAGATCATATCCCCCCTTATGTATTATACATGGAGATCATATCCCCCTTTATGTATATTATATACATGGAGATCATATCCCCCCTTATGTATTATATACATGGAGATCATATCCCCCCCTTATGTATTATACATGGAGATCATATCCCCCCTTATGTATTATACATGGAGATCATATCCCCCCCCTTATGTATTATACATGGAGATCATATCCCCCCTTATGTATATACTATACATGGAGATCATATCCCCCCCTTATGTATTATACATGGAGATAATATCCCCCCTTATGTATTATACATGGAGATCATATCCCCCCTTATATTATACATGGAGATCATATCCCCCCTTATGTATTATACATGGAGATCATATCCCCCCTTATGTATTATACATGGAGATCATATCCCCCCTTATGTATTATACATGGAGATCATATCCCCCCTAATGTATTATACATGGAGATCATATCCCCCCCTTATGTATTATACATGGAGATCATATCCCCCTTATGTATTATACATGGAGATCATATCCCCCTTATGTATATATATACATGGAGATCATATCCCCCTTATGTATTATACATGGAGATCATATCCCCCCTTATGTATTTATATTATACATGGAGATCATATATCCCCCCCCCCATGTATGTATTATACATGGAGATCATATCCCCCCCCTTATGTATTATACATGGAGATCATATCCCCCTTATGTATTATACATGGAGATCATATCCCCCCTTATGTATTATACATGGAGATCATATCCCCCCTTATGTATTATACATGGAGATCATATCCCCCCCCTTATGTATATTATATATGGAGATCATATCCCCCCCTTATGTATTATACATGGAGATCATATCCCCCCTTATGTATTATACATGGAGATCATATCCCCCCCTTATGTATTATATACATGGAGATCATATCCCCCCCCTTATGTATTATATATGGAGATCATATCCCCCCCTTATGTATTATACATGGATATCATGTCTGCTTTGTCTACAATTTGGAGTTGCAGACAGTTCCCCCTGGGAGGGGGGATGGGGGGTTGGAATGGGATGGATATCAGCAGGGAGCAGGAACAGTCTGGTCTTTTGTGGCTGTGAAAGACCAGACCAGACCAGTTCTCACTGGAGTTTGGGGCTCAAATTCCCCTTATGTATTATACATGAAAAGCACATCCTTCATCCCTCATAACTGAGCTCCTCCATCCCCCATAACTGAGCTCCTCCATCCATCAAACTGAGCTCCTCCATCCCCCATAACTGAGCTATTACTTCCCCCATAACTGAGCTCCTCCATCCCCCATAACTGAGCTCCTCCATCCATCAAAACTGAGCTCCTTCATCCCCCATAACTGAGCTATTACTTCCCCCATAACTGAGCTCCTCCATCCCCCATAACTGAGCTCCAACTTCCCCCATACCTGAGGGCCTTCATCCCCCATTACTGAGATCCTCCATCCACCATACTTTAGGTCCTCCAGCCCCCATACCTGGGGCTCTCTCCATCCCCCTCAAGTGAGCTCTTCCATCCCCCACAAGTGAGCTCCTCCATCCCCCACAACTGAGGTCCTTCATCCCCCCATAATTGAGCTACTCCATCCCCCATAATTGAGGTTCTTCACCCCCCCCCGATAACTGAGCTCCTCCATTCCCCATAACTGAGCTCTTACATCCCCCTTAACTGAAGTCCCCCATCTCACAAAACTGAGCTCCTCTCCCTCCCCCATAACTGAGCTCCTACTTCCCCCATAATTGAGCTCCTCCATCACCCATACCTGAGGTCCTCCATCCCCTATAACTGATATCCTCCATTCCCTATAATGTGAATCCTTTATCCCCATAACTAGGTTCTGCCAACTCGTAATTGAGGTTCTTCATTCCCCATAACAGATGTCTTCAATCCTCCATAAATGAGGTCCTCCTTCCCCCTCCTGAGCTTTGTTGTCCTTCTCTGTTCAGTTCCAGCACCTCCTTCCTGAGGACTGGTGACCAGACCCGGATGGCATACTCAAGGTGTGGCTGAGTCTTGTAAAGTGGTGGAATTATAGTTGTATCTCCGGAGAAAATCCCCTTTTTCCTGCATGCTAATATTCTGCTGGCCGTGCTTGTTGCAGCGTGCTGGGTCTAGGCCCCCCAGATCCTTTTCCATCCTCGATTCCCCCCGAGGTTCTCCTCCTTGTGAGTATTGAATTGTATTGTAACTGTACCGTCTGTCCTCGTGTTGTAAAGAGCGGTACAACTGTAGCTGGCGCTCTATAAACCCTGAATAATAATAATATTAATGATTCAAAATCCTAACACTGACGTACAAAGCCGTCCACCATACTGCCCCGAACTACATCACTGACCTAATATCCAAGTACCGCCCCCAACACGCACACTCCGCTCCTCACAAGACCTCCTTCTCTCTAGTTCCCTGGTCTCCTCCTCCCATGCCCGCCTCCAGGACTTCTCCAGTGTGTCACCCATCCTCTGGAACTCCCTGCCCCAACCCATCAGATTATCACCTACTCTCCTCTCCTTTAGGCGCACCCTGAAAACCCATCTCTTCAGGGAAGCCTACCCCACCCCCTGCTAACTTGCCGACCTCCTCCACTCTTCCTATCACTCCATCCCCCACAGCTATCTCCTCCTGTGCCACCATCCCCCCCTCCTAGATTGTAAGCTCCGGGGATCAGCCCCCCTCCCTCCTAGATTGTAAGCTCCCAGGATCAGCCCCTCCCTCCTAGATTGTAAGCTCGAAAGAGCAGGGCCCTCGATCCCCTCATGTTTTGCATTGTATTGTTGTTGTTCTGTCACATGTTCTGTCCCGCTTTGTAATATACAGCGCTGAGCGAACTATTGGCGCTTTATAAATACTGAATAATAATAATATTAATGATGTGCATTCATATTTGTATTGTTACATTTTCCTATGTTGAACCCCGTCTACCAAATAGTTACCCACCCCCGTATGTTACTGAGGTCTTCCTGTAAAGTTGCTGTCACCCATTGTGAAGTTCTTGCCCTGCCCAGCTTTGTATTGTCAGCAAACACTGAGATTGAACTACTTATTTCAGTCTCTTCGGGATGGAATGAGTTAATCCCCTTCAGGGGGACATGTTCTCTCCATTCCTTTCCCTGGCCTGCTCTCTAGAGGAGTGGGGGAATCTCTATTCATCTTCTTGCATTCCACAACCTCATTCTCTGGCACACAAAGCCAGTCTGCTCCTCCTCCTTCTCCTGGTTCTCAGAGGGAAAGTCCATCACTTCCCCGTGCTGCTCTCAGCGATGGCGTCTGCTGATCTGAGGAAGGAGCTGGACTGCTCCGTCTGTCTGAACATTTATACAGATCCTGTAAACCTGACATGTGGACACAACTTCTGCCGGGTCTGTATTGATCGTGTGTTGGATACACAGGGAAGGTCTGGAAGGTATTCCTGTCCTGAATGCAGAACAGAGTTCCGGGATCGGCCTGCACTGTACAGAAACATAACTCTGTGCAACATCGTGGAGAACTTCCTGTCTACTCAGCCAGACGAGGAGAAGTCCGAGGTCTTGTGTACTCACTGTGTGGACTCTCCTATACCTGCCGTGAAGTCCTGTCTGCTCTGTGAAGCTTCTCTGTGTGACAAACACCTGAGTGTCCACAGCAAGACCCGAAGACACATCTTATGTGACCCCACCACTTCCCTGGAGAGCAGGAAATGCTCCATCCATAGAAAGATCCTGGAGTATTACTGTAGCCTGGATGGTGCCTGCATCTGTCTGTCCTGCAGGTTGGATGGAGCTCACCACGGGCACCAGGTGAAGATGTTGTCTGTGGCTTCTGAAATGAAGAAGGAGAAGCTGAAAACTGTCCACCAAAAACTGAAGACAAAGCAAAAAGAAGCTGTGAGAAGAATTCAACATCTTCAGGAACACAAGAAGAAAGTGATGGACAAAGCAGATGGGGAGAAATCAAAGACCACCGCCCTGCTTGGAAACCTCAGGAGACGTCTGGAAGACCTGGAGAAGAAAGTCCTGAAGGAAATTTCTGGGCAGGCAGAGCGGATCTCCATTACTGTCAATGATATGACCCGGGAGCTGGAAATAAAGAAGGAGGAGCTGTCCAGGAAGATGGTTGACATCGAGGAGCTGTGCAACATGACGGATCCACTGATTTTCCTTCAGAAATCAGAGACGGGGAACTTGTGTGATACTGAGGATGGAGATGATGAGGACTCAGAGAGCCATGATATACTCAGGGATCTGGACATGGTTGGGATCTCACACACATTACACAACGGATTATCTGATATCATGTCCGGGCTAAATACCAGGATGGAGGGAGCTGGAGACAAGTTTCTGGATGAAAGCACAGCTGGTAAGAAGTTACAAATCTCAGAAGACGGGAAAACTGTAACCGCCTTTCCAACACCAGACAGGAATCTTCCAGAAACACCAAAGAGGTTTGAGTTTTCTCAGGTAATGAGCAGTTGGAGTTTCTCCTCAGGGCGGCATGCCTGGGAGATGGACGTTGGGGGATCAAGTACGTGGGATATCGGGATGTGTTACCCCAGTCTAGACAGGAGCTGGAATGTTGAGGGATGTTACCAAGATCAAAATCCTATAACCGGAGGGAATGTTTGATCAAATATTGGGGTATACATAATGCTTATAAATGTTATTCTTATATGGATAACAATGATGATTGGAAGAGAATTGGCTGCCAAGGCAGTACAATGATCAGGATGTATCTGGATTACGAGGCCGGGAGGATCTCCTTTTATGAGATGAGTGTCCCAGCCAGACACATCCACACCTTCACCTGCATCTTCATTGAGCCCCTCCATGTTGTGATAGGGGTG
Source organism: Staurois parvus (assembly GCA_951230385.1). Classification (NCBI taxonomy): domain Eukaryota; kingdom Metazoa; phylum Chordata; class Amphibia; order Anura; family Ranidae; genus Staurois; species Staurois parvus. Next base: position 34,352 of record CATNWA010001994.1, on the reverse strand, counting down.
TGGGATGACTATGGGTATATAAAGAGTTGTGGGGGGAGGGCAATCAATGATCGGAAATGATAAATCTGCCCAAAAAACAATGACATCACATAAAGAAGGGATCTGATTGGAGGAATATTGAACCAAGCTCCCCCCCAACACTCAGACACCCACTGCCCATGATACTCCATCTAGTTTGTTTTTAGTTTTGGATGGAGGGTGGAAGGGTTAGACCTTCTGTTGGGTCTTCTTGCCATCTATGCCCCCCCCCCCCCCCCCCACTGGGGAGATCCGCCCTCTCTGTATGTCCTCGTGAACATTTTGGGAAACCCAGGTTGCTGAGTTGTCAGCAGAAGAGGAGTATCTTCTCATGGGGTCACCTATCCCAGTGATGGCTGTCTAAGGATGACAACACTTATTAGGAGGGACTTCCTCTCTCTTCCTGTTGTGTCACTGAGACAAGAAGTGAGGGAAAGTCCGTCCAATGGGACCAAAAAAAATAAAATAAAAAAAATCTATCTAGTTTTGTCTTTAGATATATTGTAGGAATGGATAAATGATACAGTGAGGAACAGAAGTATTTGAACCCCCTGCAAGTTCTCCCACTTCTCCATCATGGAGGGTCTGACATTCACATTGGTGGGAGGACAGATTCCATTGCAGGGGATTCCCACTCTGAGGACAGAATTCAGGAGATCACATTGTATGATTTGTAAAGAATGTATTTGTCTCGCACGGCTGAACAGAAGTATTTGAACCCCTGAGAAGATCCGTGTTAATATTTGGTACAGAAGCCTTTGTCTGCAATTACCAGAGGTCAGACGTTTCCTGTAGTCCTTGGCCAGGTTTGCACTGCAACAGGGATTTTGGCCGACTCCTCCACACCGATCTCCTCTAGATCTGTCAGGTTTCGGAGCTGTCGCTGAGCAACACAGAGTTTCAGCTCCCTCCAAAGATGTTCTATTGGATTTAGGTGTGGAGACTGGCTAGGCCACTCCAGAACCTTGATATGCTTCTTACGGAGCCACTCCTTGGTTCTCCTGGCTGTGTGCTTCGGGTCGTTGTCATGTTGGAAGACCCAGCCACGACCCATCTTCAATGCTCTGACTGAGGGAAGGAGGTTGTTGCTGAAAATCTCCCAATAAATGGCCCCATTCATCCTCTCCTTAATACAGTGCAGTCGACCTGTCCCCTTCGCAGAAAAGCCCCCCCCCAAAGCATGATGTTCCCACCCCCATGCTTCACAGTAGGGATGGTGTTCTTGGGATGCAACTCAGCCTTCTTTCTCCTCCAAACACGACGAGTGAAGTTTACACCAAAAAGTTCTCCTTTGGTCTCATCTGACCACATGACTTTCTCCCATACCTGCTCTGCATCATCCAGATGGTCATTGGCAACCTTCAGACGGGCCTGGACATGTGATGACTTGAGAAGGGGAACCTTCAGACGGGCCTGGACATGTGATGACTGGAGCAGGGGAACCTTCAGACGGGCCTGGACATGTGATGACTGGAGCAGGGGAACCTTCAGACGGGCCTGGACATGTGATGACTGGAGCAGGGGAAGCTTCAGACGGGCCTGGACACGTGATGACTGGAGCAGGGGAACCTTCTGACGGGCCTGGACATGTGATGACTGGAGCAGGGGAACCTTCAGACGGGCCTGGACATGTGATGACTTGAGCAGGGGAACCTTCAGACGGGCCTGGACATGGGATGACTTGAGCAGGGGAACCTTCAGACGGGCCTGGACATGTGATGACTTGAGCAGGGGAACCTTCCATGCAATGCATGATTGGAAACCATGACGGCGTAGTGTTCTACCGACAGTGACCTGTGAAACTGTGGTCCCAGCTCTCTTCATATCATTGACCAGCTCCTCCCTTGTAGTTCTGGGCTGATTCCTCCCCTTTCTTCTCATCGGTGATACCCCACAAGGGGGACATCTTGCATGGAGCCCCAGTCCGAGGGAGACTGACAGTCGTCTTTAGCCTCTTCCATTTTCTAACAATTGCTCCAACAGTTGATCTATTTTCACCAAGCTGCTTGGCAATTGCCCCGTAGCCCTTTCCAGCCTTGTGGAGGTCCACAATTTTGTCTCTGGTGTCTTTTGACAGCTCTTTGGTCTTGCCCATGGTAGTAGTTGGAGTCTGACTGACTGTGGGGTGGACAGGTGTCTTTAAAGAGCTCAGACTGCTAGAGTGAGTAGAGGTGGACTTTGTAAAGGCGCAGTAACAGGTCTTTGAGGGTCAGAATTCTTGCTGTTTCTTAGGTGTTCAAATACTTCTGTTCAGCCGTGCGAGACAAATACATTCTTTACAAATCATACAATGTGATCTCCTGAATTCTGTCCTCAGAGTGGGAATCCCCTGCAATGTGATCTCCTGAATTCTGTCCTCAGAGTGGGAATCCCCTCCAATGTGAATGTCAGACCCTCCATGATGGAGAAGTGGGAGAACTTGCAGAATCGCAGGGGATTCAAATACTTCTGTTCCTCACTGTATACGGTAGGAATGCCCCGGTTACCGGGTTTTTTTTATTTGGTGAGTACGAGTACCGGTACCGATGGATGCAAGCTGCACGGCAAACATAGCATGCGGTGTGAAGAGAAATGCGTTTCCTGTCCAAATCACATGCAGTCCCCCCCCCCCCCCCCCCACTCCTGTGTGATCCCAAGCTTGTCATATCCCGAGTTCACAGGAGAGGTGCGGGAAACTTCCCCTGCAGGTATCCCACGCAGAGGTTCAGCGGTAGGAGAGGAGAGAAAGCCCCACCGCTTCCTCTCCTTGCAGCCATGACAGTTCAGGCTAGCTCCATCTTTGGTCAGACTGCATCTGATTGGTCCTCAAATTCCCCGCCTCTTTCTCATCCTCTCCTACCGCTGACCCTCTGTGTGGGATGCCTGCAGGGAAAGTTTCCCGCACTCCTCCTGTGAACTCGGGCTATGACTAGCTGGGATCACACAGGAGCGGGGGGGGGGGGGACCGCATGTGATTTGGACAGGAATCGCATTCTTCCTGGAATCACATCCTGGTCTTTGTGGTGCAGTTGGCCCCCATTAATACAAATCACAAAGCCAATTATGGGTGGAGGTATCGGGAGTATATTCAGGGGACGAATACTCATGGAAATACTCGCTATCGGCACCGATGTTCAGCTTTCACCCGCAGTCGCACTTTGAATGACAATTACTCCGTCATGCAACATTGTATCCAAATGACATTTCTCATGTTTGTAGACAGAGCTTTCTTCTGGGGGGATTTACTCCCCACCGGGCTTTGTATTGTTTGCTGCATACACATCCAACTCTGAACGATTTCTTTGTTTCCGTCCAATTGGACGATTTTTACATTTTACAAATAAACGATCTTTCTTCATCAATTTACACCGAAATATATTCTGCTCAATTTCTGTGTATGTCAGTAAGTCCGGGTGTCAGATACAGAGTCCACACACTGCGGGATATATATCTGACAATCCATCGATCCCCATGTACTGACGGACCATCTCATTGCTGGAGGTCCGAAAATGTCAGGACGGTACAAATCCCCCCCAATGTCAGGACGGTACAAATCCCCCCCAATGTCAGGACGGTACAAATCCCCCCCAAATGTCAGGACGGTACAAATCCCCCCAAATGTCAGGACGGTACAAATCCCCCCCAAATGTCAGGAGAGTACAAATCCCCCCCAAATGTCAGAACCGTACAAATCCCCCCAAATGTCAGGAGAGTACAAAACCCCCCCAAAATGTCAGGACAGTACAAATCCCCCCAAATGTCAGGACCGTACAAATCCCCCCAAATGTCAGGAGAGTACAAATCCCCCCCCAAATGTCAGGACAGTACAAATCCCCCCCAAAGGTACAATCCCCCCCAAATGTCAGGAACCGTACAAATCCCCCCAATGCAGGAGGGTACAAATCCCCCCCAAATGTCCCAAATCCCCCCCAAATGTCAGGACGGTACAAATCCCCCCAAATGTCAGGACGGTACAAATCCCCCCCCAAATGTCAGGACAGGTACAAATCCCCCCCAAATGTCAGGGGGTACAAACCCCCCCAAATGTCAGGACGGTACAAATCCCCACCAAATGTCCAAAATCCCCCCAAAAGTCACACGTACAAATCCCCCCAAAATGTCAGACGGTAACAAAAATCCCCCCCCAAATGTCAGACGGTTACAAATCCCCCAAATGTCAGGACGGTACAAATCCCCCCCAAATGTCACGGCACAAATCCCCCCAAATGTCAGGACGGTACAAATCCCCCCCCAAATGTCAGGAGGGTACAAATCCCCCCAAATGTCAGGACTGTACAAATCCCCCCCAAATGTCAGGACGTACACAATCCCCCCAAATGCAGGAGAGTACAAATCCCCCCAAATGTCAGGACGAGGACAAATCCCCCCCAAATGTCAGGGGTACAAATCCCCCCCAAATGTCAGGACGGTACAAATCCCCCCCCCAAATGTCAGGAAAAAGTACAATAAATCCCCCCCCAAATGTCAGGAGAGTACAAATCCCCCCCAAATGTCAGTGATGGTACAAATCCCCCCAAATGTCAGGACGGTACAAATCCCCCCAAATGTCAGGACGGTACAAATCCCCCCAAAATGTCAGGACATTACAAATCCCCCCAAAAATGTCAGGACATACAAATCCCCCCCACCAGGACGGTACAAATCACTGTAACTGTGATTGGGAACACTGTGACTGGCTGCACTGGTGTTCCACAGTTCACTGGTAAGGACTGTTACACTTGTGTGGTGGTGGGTTGGTAAAACTTTGTGGTTGAGCTGCAATTTTACCACCCCCCCAGTCGACCACTCCCTTTATAAGGTATGACCCGTTCAGGTGTGAGCACGGCGACCGGCAGGAACTACAGCCCTTGTCACCACTGCCCACCGAGTAAAACCCCGATTCCAGTTGGCGGGGCAACGCTGTAACTGACCCCACCCCGTGCACAAACGCAGTCCAGCAACTGTTTCCCGCTCTCTGAAGAGCGATCCAAATAGGCTCCTCCTCCTCACAGGAGCACCTCTTATCTTCATTGGTTGTTATTATTTTTTACTTTTTGTTACGTTATTAAAATAATAAAATGACTGTCACCCGGGCGCGTCACCACGGCGACATCATACCGCTCTGGGCGATGGCATACAGCATGTTGTGGTCACATACGGAAGCCCGTACAATGGGGGGGATTAGTTCTCCTTGAAGGGCCGGTTTACCCAAAATAAACCCCGCCCGCACTCTAGTCACATCTACACTGTAGCCGCCCCCTATGCTGATCAGATATTAAAGTCACGCCCCCTCCTCTGGTTACAACCCCCATCCGCCATATTTGCTGCTCTTCATGGCTCCCACTGGTCTCCTCCTCGGGTAGAAGGGCCCCCTCCCCACATAGAGCTACAGGTGGGGGAACCCCTACATCATTCATGCAACAAATGGTAAAGTGTGAAATAAAACCACAGAAACGGGTTTTGGAGAATCCTCTGTTACAAAACGTTCCACAATGCAGATCCACCGTCATTGACGTCATGCCTGTCCCATCCACCGTCATGCCGCCATCCACCCGTCATGCCACCATTCATAATCCATCCACCGTCATTGACGTCATCCTGCCACCACCGTCATTGACGTTATCCATGCCATCCCCCCATTGACGTCATCCCGCCATCCACCGTCATTGGACCGGTTCGTTCCCGATCCACCGCCATTGACGTCATCCTGCCATCCACATCAGTCATGATGCCCGACTCCTGCCGACCCACCGAAACAAACCAAACCAAGACACGGTCAGGATGTTTGCTTCCCTCCCATCCAATGACAAGGTGAGTGGGATGACAGCTGTTATATGCAAAGGGGAGGGGTCTCCCAGGTGACATCACTGACCATATACGGACATCACATATATGGCCAAGGATGTCATCGGGGTCCTCTTAGTGGCGGCTTCCAGATTCTGATAAGGTCCTTGTCTTTTAGACCTCCACCTGGCCCAGGTTGTGAGGAAGAGGTCCTTGTCCTCCTCAACATGGACAACCTCCCATATAGAGGGCGTGTCACCTGGTATGGTTCAAGAGGTGTTCATGTGCCCCCCCGTTTCCTGGTCACCAGGCTGCATACTTGGATTGAAGGTCTACTATGGAATTTTAGGGGACCTCACACATTATGGGGATTTCCCTGAAAATCCGGACTAGACTGGAAAGGTCTGTTATGGATTTTCTGGGGGACCTCATGGGCTTTGTTGTTTGTATTTTATCAGTGGGGTACCCCCTTATAATCCATATCAGACTCAGGGGGGTAACCCCCTATAATCCATACCAGACTCAGACTCAGTGGGGTACCCCCTTATAATCCATATCAGACTCAGGGGGGTACCCCCCATAATCCTTATCAGACTCAACAGGGGGGTACCCCCTATAATCCTTACCAGACAGACTCAAAGGGGGTACCCCCTTATAAAAAAGAGGGGGTACCATACCAGACTCAAAGGGGGTACCCCCTTATAATCCATACCAGACTCCAGGGGGGTACCTCCTTATAATATATATCCATACTCAGTGGGGTACCCCCTTATAATCCATACCAGACTCAAAGGGGGGTACCTCCTTATAATCCATACCAGACTCAAAGAGGGGTCCTCCTATATATATCGGGGGGTCTTTTTTGCTAAATAAATGAAAAAAAGACTGAAAATTGTTTTGGGGAAAAAAAAAAACATTTTTCTTAGTTTCTGTGATAACATTCTGAAGTAAACGTTCTCCTTCACTGATGTGCGCTGCCTGAGGCTGCACTGAGGAGGCACCACTGGTGACCAGAACATCCAGGGACCCCTCCCAGAGGTGCAGTGTCATGTGGCTGTAGCGTGGTTGGCAAGTGGTTAACATTGAACTGCTTCTCATACAACCAGAATTGTGTGGCCCCGTGTCTTCTATAGAGATCTAATGTTACATTGTTTCCTCCCAGTGCTGGAGCCACCATGGAAGGAACTCATTGTACTCATGTCCCCTCTGAGGTGTCTCATTCTCCAGGGAGAAGACCTTAAATGTTTGTAGATTCATCCCCCATATAACTGAGGTCCTCCAACCCCCATAACCGGAGGTCCTACCATTCATCTTCCATACCTCAGGTCCTTCATCCCCCATACCTGAACTCCTCCATCCCTCCATCCCCCATACCTGAGGTCCTCCATCCCCCATACCTGAGGTCCTCCATCCCCCATACCTGAGGTCCTCCATCCCCCATACCTGAGATCCTCCATCCCCCATAACTGAGGTCCTTCATCCCCCATAACTGAAGCTCCTCATCCCCCATACCTGAGGTCCTTCATCCCCCATAACTGAGGTCCTCCATCCCCCATACCTGAGGTCCTCCATCCCCCATAACTGAGATCCTCCATCCCCCATAACTGAGGCTCCTCCTTCCCCCATAACTGAGGTCCTCCATCCCCCATACCTGAGGCCTCCATCCCCCATAACTGAGATCATCATCCCCATAACTTGAGATCCTCCATCTCCCATAACTGAGGTTCTCCATTTCCCATAACTGAGGTCCTCATCCCCCCATAACTTAGATCCTCCACCTCCATAAACTGAGGCCCTCCAATCCCCATAACTGAGCTCCATATCCCCCCCCCATAACTGAGATCCTTCTTTCCATAACATAACTAAGGCTCTCCATCCCCCCATAGCTGAGGTCCTCCATCCCCCATAACTGAGGCCCTCCATCCCCCATAACTGAGATCCTCCATCCCCCATAACTGAGCTCCTCCATCCCCATAACTGAGGTCCTCCATCCCCCATAACTGAGGTCCTTTATCCCCCATAACTGAGATCATCATCCCCCATAACTGAGATCCTCCATCCCCCAAAACTGAGTCTCTCCATCCCCATAACTGAGATCCTCCATCCCCCATAAACTGAAGTCCTCCACCCCCATAACTGAGATCCCTCCCATCCCCCCATAACTGAGTCTTTTATCTCCATCCCCAACTGAGCTCCTCCAATTTATCCCCCTCATAACTGAGGCTCTCCCCCATAATCCTCCATCCCCCCCCCATAACTGAGATCCTCTCCTTTCCCATAACTGAGCTCCTCCATCCCCATAGCTTCCTCCACCCCCCATAACTGATGTCCTCCATTTCCCCCATAACTGAGGTCCTCCATCCCCATAACTGAGGTCCTTCATCCACCATAACTGAGGTCCTTCATCCCCCCATAACTGAGCTCCTCAATCTCCCATGTCTGAACTCCTCCATCCCCCATACCTGAGGTCCTTCATCCCCCATACCTGAGGTCCTCCATCCCCCATAACTGATGTCCTTCATCCCCCATAACTGAGGTCCTTCATCCTCCATAACTGAGATCCTCTATCCCCCATACCTGAGGTCCTCCATCCCTCATAACTGAGGTCCCTTCATCCCCCATGCCTGAGGTCCTTCATCCCCATAAATGAGATCCTTCAGCCCCCAAAACTGAGGTTCTCCATTTCCCATAACTGAGCTCCTCCATCCCCAATAAATTAAGTCCTCCACTCTCCATAAATGAGGCCCTTAAATCCCCATAACTGAGATCTTTCTTCCCCCCTCCATAACTTAGATCCTCTTTTCCTCATAACTAAGGCTCTCCATCCCCCATAGCTGAGCAACTCCACCCCCCATAGATCCTCCATTCCCCATAACTAAGGTCCTCCTTTCCCATAACCAAGGTCCTCCATCCCCCATGACTGAGGTCCTCCTTCCCCTAATAACTGAGATCATCCATTCCCCATAACTGAGGTCATCCATTCCCCATAACTGAGGTCCTCCATCTCCATTAACTGAGGTCCACTGTCCCCATAACTGAGCTTTTCCATCTCCCATAACTGAGGTTTTCCATACCTCATAATTGAGTTCCTCAATCTCCCATAACTGAGGTCCTCCATCCCCCATAACTGAGGTCTTCCATTCCCCATAAATGAGATCCTCCATTCCCATCATAACTGTGGTCCTCCATCGCCGATAACTGAGCTCCTCTATACCCCATAAATGAGGTCCTAAATTCCTCATATCCGATGACCTCCATCTCCCATAACTGGGCTCCTCCATCCCCAATAAATTTGGTCTTCCATCCCCCATACCTGAGATCCTCCATTCTCCATAACGCAGATCCTTCAGCCCCATAACCATGGTCTGCCAACCTGTAACTGAGGCTCTTCAATCCCCATAACGGAGGTCTTCAATCTTTCATAAATGAGGTTCTTCCCTCTCTCCTGAGCTTTGTTGTCCTTCTCCGGACTTTCTTCCGTTTCCAGAACCTCGGATGGCATACTCAAGGTGTGGCTGAGTCTTGTAAAGTGGTGGAATTATAGTTTTATCTTTGGAGTAAATCCCCTTTTCCTGCATGCTAATATTCTGCTGGCCGTGCTTGTTGCAGCGTGCTGAGTCTAGGCCCTCCAGATCCTTTTCCATCCTCGATTCCCCCCCGAGGTTCTCCTCCTTGTGAGTATTGAATTGTATTGTAACTGTACCGTCTGTCTCATGTTGTAAAGAGCGGTACAACTGTAGCTGGCGCTCTATAAACCCTGAATAATAATAATATTAATGATGTGTATTCATATTTTTAACTTGACATTTTCCTATGTTGAACCCCGTCTACCAAATAGTTACCCACCCCCGTATGTTACTGAGGTCTTCCTGTAAAGTTGCTGTCTCCCATTGTGAAGTTCTTGCCCTGCCCAGCTTTGTATTGTCAGCAAACACTGAGATTGAACTACTTATTTCAGTTTCTTCGGGATGGAATGAGTTAATCCCCTTCAGGAGGACACTTTCTCTCCATTCCTTTCCCTGGCCTGCTCTCTAGAGGAGTGGGGGAATCTCACTTCCTATTCATCTTCTAACATTCCACAACCTCATTCTCTGGCACACCCCAGCCAGTCTGCTCCTCCTCCTCCTTCTCAGAGGGGAAAGTCCATCACTTCCTTGTTCCACTCTCAGCGATGGCGTCTGCTGATCTGAGGAAGGAGCTGGACTGCTCCGTCTGTCTGAACATTTATACAGATCCTGTAATCCTGACATGTGGACACAACTTCTGCCGGGTCTGTATTGATCGTGTGTTGGATACACAGGGGAAGTCTGGAAGGTATTCCTGTCCTGAATGCAGAACAGAGTTCCAGGATCGGCCTGCACTGTACAGAAACATAACTCTGTGCAACATCGTGGAGAACTTCCTGTCTACTCAGCCAGACGAGGAGAAGTCCGAGGTCTTGTGTACTCACTGTGTGGACTCTCCTGTACCTGCCGTGAAGTCCTGTCTGCTCTGTGAAGCTTCTCTGTGTGACAAACACCTGAGTGTCCACAGCAAGACCCCAAGAACACATCTTATGTGACCCCACCACTTCTCTGGAGAGCAGGAAATGCTCCATCCATAGGAAGATCCTGGAGTATTACTGTAGCCTGGATGGTGCCTGCATCTGTCTGGCCTGCAGGTTGGATGGAGCTCACCACGGGCACCAGGTGAAGATGTTGTCTGTGGCTTCTGAAATGAAGAAGGAGAAGCTGAAAACTGTCCACCAAAAACTGAAGACAAAGCAAAAAGAAGCCATGAGAAGAATTCAACGTCTTCAGGAACACAAGAAGAAAGTGATGGACAAAGCAGATGGGGAGAAATCAAAGACCACCGCCCTGCTTGGAAACCTCAGGAGACATCTGGAAGACCTGGAGAAGAAAGTCCTGAAGGAAATTTCTGGGCAGGCAGAGCGGGTCTCCATTACTGTCAGTGATATGACCCGGGAGCTGGAAATAAAGAAGGAGGAGCTATCCAGGAAGATGGTTGACATTGAGGAGCTGTGCAACTTGACGGATCCACTGATTGTCCTTCAGAAATCAGAGACAGGGAACTTGTGTGATACTGAGGATGGAGATGATGAGGACGCAGAGAGCCATGATATACTCAGGGATCTGGACATGGTTGGGATCTCACACACATTACACAACGGATTATCTGATATCATGTCTGGGCTAAATACCAGGATGGAGGGAGCTGGAGACAAGTTTCTGGATGAAAGCACAGCTGGTGATAAGTTACAAATCTCAGAAGACGGGAAAACTGTAACCGCCTTTCCAACACCAGACAGGAATCTTCCAGAAACACCAAAGAGGTTTAAGTTTTCTCAGGTAATGAGCAGTCGGAGTTTCTCCTCAGGGCGGCATGCCTGGGAGATGGACGTTGGGGGATCAAGTACATGGGATATCGGATGTGTTACCCCAGTATAGACAGGAGCTGGAATGTTGAGCGATGTTACCAAGATAAAACTTGTGACCCGGAGGGAATGTTTGATCAAATATTGGGGTATACATCAAGAAGTAATGATTGTTATTATTATATAGATGACAAGAAAGTTTGTAGGTACAATTACTCATCAAGATTTACGATGATCAGGATGTATCTGGATTACGAGGCCGGGAGGATCTCCTTTTATGAGATGAGTGTCCCGGCCAGACACATCCACACCTTCACCGCCACCTTCAATGAGCCCCTCCATGTTGTGATAGGGGTGTGGGATGACTATGGGTATATAAAGAGTTGTGGGGGGAGGGCAATAAATGATCGAAAATGATAAATCTGCCCAAAAAACAATGACATCACATAAAGAAGGGATCGGATTGGAGGAATATTGAACCAAGCTCCCCCCAACACTCAGACACCCATGGCCCATGACACTCCACCTAGTTTGTTTTTAGTTTTGGATGGAGGGTGGAAGGGTTAGACCTTCTGTTGGGTCTTCTTGCCATCTATGCCCCCCCCCCCCCCCCCCACTGGGGAGATCCGCCCTCTCTGGATGTCTTCATGAACATTTTGGGAAACCCAAGTTGCTGAGTTGTCAGCAGAAGAGGGAGTATCTTCTCATGGGGTCACCTATCCCAGTGATGACTGTCTAAGGATGACAACACTTTTTAGGTGGGACTTCCTCTCTCTTCCTGTTGTGTCACTGAGACAGGAAGTGAGGGAAAGTCCATCCAACGGGACCAAAAAAAACAATCCATATATTTTTGTCTTTAGATATATTGTAGGAATGGATAAATGATATACGGTAGGAATGCCCCGGTACCGGGTTTTTATCCATGAGTACGAGTACCGATACCGAGTACCGATGGATGCACGCTGCACGGCAAACATAGCATGCGGTGTGAAGAGAAATGCATTTCCTGTCCAAATCCTGTGTGATCCCAAGCTTGTCATAGCCCGAGTTCACAGGAGAGGTGCGGGAAACTTCCCCTGCAGGCATCCCATGCAGAGGGTCAGCGGTAGGAGAGGAGATAAAGCCCCACCGCTTCCTTCCCTCTCCTTGCAGCCATGACAGTTCAGGCTAGACTCCATCTGATTGGTCAGCTGCAAATCCCCGCCTCTTTCTCTCCTCTCCTACCGCTGACCCTCTGTGTGGGAAGTTTCCCGCTCCTCCTTTGAACTCGGGCTATGACTAGCTTGGGATCACACAGGAGCGGGGGGGGGGGGGGGGGGGGGTACCGCATGTGATTTGGACAGGAATCGCATTCTTCCTGGAATCACATGCTGGTCTTTGTGGTGCAGTTTGCCCCCATTAATACAAATCACAAAGCCAATTATGGGTGGAGGTATCGGGAGTATATTCAGGGGGACGAATACTCATGGAAATACTCGCTATCGGCACCGATGTTCAGCTTTCACCGCAGTCACACTTTGAATGACAATTACTCCGTCATGCAACATTGTATCCAAATGACATTTCTCATGTTTGTAGACAGAGCTTTCTTCTGGGGGGATTTACTCCCCACCGGGCTTTGTATTGTTTGCTGCATACAAATCCAACTCTGAACGATTTCTTTGTTTCCGTCCAATTGGACGATTTTTACATTTTCACAAATAAACGATCTTTCTTCATCAATTTACACCGAAATATATTCTGCTCAATTTCTGTGTATGTCAGTAAGTCCGGGTGTCAGATACAGAGTCCACACACTGCGGGATATATATCTGACAATCCATCGATCCCCATGTACTGACGGACCATCTCATTGCTGGAGGTCCGAAAATGTCAGGACGGTCTCTGCAGATACACTTTTTGCCGGCTTGGAATTATTCTTCTTTTCATCCTACTTCTTCTTCTTCTTCATCCTCATCCTCATCCTCAGAAGAGAAGAGAGGATGAGGATGAAGAAGAAGAAGAAGAAGTAGGATGAAAAGAAGAATAATTCCAAGCCGGCAAAAAGTGTATGTGCAGAGTTCCTCTATTTCTGACAGTTCTCTGACAGCTTCTTCACTACAGCGGTTGAAACATCTGTATCCTAAATGGAAACTAATAGATACAATGTTTCAACCGCTGTATGGAAGGAATGTCCCAGAACTTCATAAATAGTCTATTTCTGACAGTTCTATGACATTCCCTTCCATCAGCTTTTCCGCTGTGTGGAGTGAATGTCCCACAACCTTCAGAAATAGACAGAAACTGTCACAGAACTGTCCTTCTTCTCATCCTTCTCCTTCTTCTTCTCATCCTTCTTCTCATCCTTCTCCTTCTTCTCATCCTTCTCCTTCTTCTCATCCTTCTCCTTCTTCCATCCTTCTTCTCATCCTTCTCCTTCTCCTCTTCTCATCCTTCTCCTTCTCCTTCTTCTCATCCTTCTCCTTCTCCTTCTTCTCATCCTTCTCCATCTTCTCATCTTCTCCTTTTCCTTCTTCTCATCCTTCTTCTTCATCTTCTCCTTCTCCTTCTTCTCATCCTTCTCCTTCTCCTTCTCATCCTTCTCCTTCTCCTTCTTCTCATCCTTCTCCTTATCCTTCTCCTTCTCCTTCTTCTCATCCTTCTCCTTCTTCTCATCCTTCTCCTTCTTCTCATCCTTCTCTCATCCTTCTCCTTCTTCTCATCCTTCTCCTTCTTCTCATCCTTCTCCTTCTTCTCATCCTTCTCTCTTCTTCTCATCCTTCTTCTCATCCTTCTCCTTCTTCTCATCCTTCTTCTCTTCTCCTTCTTCTCATCCTTCTTCTTCTCATCCTTCTCCTTTCTTCTCATCCTTCTCCTTCTCCTTCTTCTCATCCTTCTCCTTCTTCTCATCCTTCTCCTTCTCCTTCTCCTTCTTCATCCTTCTCCTCTTCTCATCTCTTCTTCTCATCCTTTCTCCTTCTTCTCATCCTTCTTCTTTCATCTCATCCTTCTCCTTCTTCTCATCCTTCTCCTTCTCCTTCTTCTCATCCTTCTCCTTTCTCTTCTTCTCATCCTTCTCCTTCTTCTCATTCTCCTTCTCCTTCTTCTCATCCTTCTCCTTCTCCTTCTCCTCATCCTTCTCTTCTCATCATCCTTCTTCTCATCCTTCTCCTTCTCCTTCTTCTCATCCTTCTCCTTCTCCTTCTTCTCATCCTTCTCCTTCTCCTTCTTCTCATCCTTCTCCTTCTTCTTCTCCTTTCTTCTCATCCTTCTCCTTCTCCTTCTCCTTCCTCATCTCCAAGGGCATTTAAATTAAAGGTACAGTGTTTCTTCTTTATCCTCTCTGAAGCCTAGAAACCCTTTTTTTAAGTCATCTTCCTTCGGAGAAATTCCATCGAATCGAATTTCCTTCCTGGAATTCTTCCTTCTCAGCCGAATCTTCTTTTTCATTTCTTCTTCGTCATCTCTAGTCAGGACGGTACAAATCCCCCCAAATGTCAGGACGGTACAAATCCCCCCCAAATGTCAGGAGAGTACAAATCCCCCCCAATGTCAGGACGGTACAAATCCCCCCCAAATCTCAGGACGGTACAAAATCCCCCCAAATGTCATTTAAATTAAAGTACAAATCCCCCCTAAATTTCAGGAGGGTACAAATCCCCCCAAATGTCAGGACGGTACAAATCCCCTCCCCAAATGTCAGGATGGTTCAATAAATTCCCCCCCCTTCTTGTCAGAACCATACAAATCCCCCCAAATGTTTGGTACAAATCCCCCCAATGTCAGGACGGTTTTTGAATAATTCTCCCATCAAATCTAGTCAGGACGGTACAAATCCCCCCAAATGTCAGGACGGTACAAACTCCCCCAAATGTCAGGACGGTACAAATCCCCCCCAAATGTCAGGACGGTACAAATCCCCCCAAATGTGAGGACGGTACAAATCCCCCCAAATGCCAGGATGGTACAAATCCCCCCCAAATGTCAGGGACGGTACAAATCCCCCCAAATGTCAGGACGGTACAAATCCCCCCAAATGTCAGGACGGTACAAATCCCCCCAAATGTCAGGACTCTTACAAATCCCCCCAAAAATGTTTAGGACAGTACAAATCCCCCCAAATGTCAGGATGGTACAAATCCCCCCCAAAAGTCAGGATGGTACAAATCCCCCCCTAATGTCAGGACGGTACAAATCCCCCAAATGTCAGGACGGTACAAATCCCCCCAAATGTCAGGACGGCACAAATCCCCCCAAATGTCAGGATGGTACAAATCCCCCCCAATGTCAGGACGGTACAAATCCCCCCAAATGTCAGGAGGGTACAAATCCCCCCAAATGTCAGGATGGTACAAATCCCCCCAAATGTCAGGACGGTACAAATCCCCCCAAATGTCAGGACGGTACAAATCCCCCCAAATGTCAGGACGGTACAAATAGATGGCATACAGCATGTCTGATCACTAACCGGAGCAGTATAATGGGGGGGGGGGTTCTTCTCCTTGAAGGGTTGGTTCAACATAATAAACCCCGCCCACCACTCTAGTCACACTACAATGGAGCCACCCCCTATGCTGATCATATCTTACAGCCACTCTCCTCCTCTGGTAACACCCCTGTCCACCATCTGCTATCCATGGCTCCATCTGGTCTCCTCTGCCGATAGAACAAAGGCCCCTCCCCCATAGAGCTACAGGTGGGGGAACCCCTACTCATTCATCCAACAAATGGTAAAGTGTGAAATAAAACACAGAAATGGGTTTTGGCGAATCCTTTGTTACAAAATATTCCACGATGCAGATCCACCATCATTGACGTCATCCCGCTATCCACCATCATTGATGTCATCCCTCCATCCACCGTCATTGATGTCACCTGCCATCCCCGTCATTGACCATCCACCGTCATTGACATCATCCCTCCATCCACCGTCATTGACGTCATCCTACCTATCCACCATCATTGATGTCATCCTGCCATCCACATCAATCATGATGATGCTCGACTCCTTCTGCCGACCCACCGAAAGACACCAAACCAAGACAAGGTCAGGGCGTTATCCTGCCTCCCACCCAATGACAAGGTGAGTGGATGACAGCTGTTATATGCAAAGGGGAGGGGACTCCCAGGTGACATCATTGACCATATAAGACATCACCATATATGGCCAAGGATGTCATCGGGGTCCTCTTAGTGGCGGCTTCCAGATTCTGATAAGGACCTTGTCCACAGACCTTCCACCTGGCCCAGGTTGTGAGGAAGAGGTCCTTGTCCTCACCAACATGGACAACCTCCATGTAGAGGGCGTCGCCTGTTATGGTTCAAGAGGTGTTCATGTGCCCCCCATTTCCTGGTCAGCCAGGCTGCATGCTTGGATTGAAGGTCTACTATGGAATTTTACGGGGGACATCACACATTATTTATGGGGATTTCCCTGAAAATCCAGACTAGACTGGAAAGGTCTGTTGTGGATTTTCTGGGGGACCTCATGGGCTTTGTTGTTTTTTTTTCAGTGGGGTACCCCCTATAATCCTTACCAGACTCAAAGGGGGGGTACCCCCCTATAATCCATACTAGACTCAGGGGGGTACCCCCCAATAATCCATACCAGATTTTTGGGGGGTAACCCCTTATAATCCATACCAGACTCAAAGGAGGGGTACCCCCATATAATCCATTCCAGACTCATCCTTTGGGGGGTACCCCCCCTTCTTCCAT
>CATNWA010001994.1:0-10000 GCA_951230385.1 Staurois parvus | reverse complement strand
GGAAGGATTGGTCGCCAGAGCCGGGGTCAGAAGCCAGGAAAGATGATCGCCAGAGCCGGGGTCAGAAGCCAGGAAGGATGGTCGCCAGAGCCGGGGTCAGAAGCCAGGAAGGATGGTCGCCAGAGCCGGGGTCAGAAGCCAGGAAGGATGGTCGCCAGAGCCGGGGTCAGAAGCCAGGAAGGATGGTCGCCAGAGCCGGGGTCAGAAGCCAGGAAGAAGTCTTGCCAAAACCGAGTCGATATCCAGGAGAGCACTGAGACACTAACAGTAGCTTGTTGCAATTCAACAGACAGGACACGAATGCAAAGAACAGCTGCAGACAGCAGGCTTAAATGTGATAAGCCACCCACCTCCTGGAGGAGGAGCCGCAGAGGCTTAAAAGAATAAAGGATCCCACAATGCTTTGCAGAAACCTAAGATGGATGCCAGCACATGGAGCAGCACAAGCTCTGAGGAAAGGTAGGACCTTGACAGTACCTCCTCCTCAAGGGCCCCTCCCCCTCCGTGGCTCAACATAAGGCTTCTGGGGAAAGCGGGCGTGAAAAGCGCGGAGGAGGGCAGGAGCATGAACATCCGTGGAAGGAACCCAGGAACGCTCCTCGGGACCATAACCACGCCAATGGACCAGGAACTGCACCCGACCGCAGACCAACCGAGAGTCCAGGATGCGGATCACCTCATACTCCTGATGACCGTCAACCCAGATAGGACCTCGAGGCCGAGGCGGAGAGGCAGTAAAGCGATTACAGACCAGAGGCTTCAACAGGGATATGTAGAAGACATTGGAGATACGCATCCCAGGAGGAAGAGCAAGTGCATAGGCAATCGGGTTCACCCTGCGGAGGATGCGGAAAGGACCAACAAAAAAATGGGGAGCCAGTTTTGGTGCGGGCACCCGCAGATTGAGGTTACGAGTGGACAACCACACCCAATCTACGACCTGGTATGAAGGAGGGGCAACCGCCTACGATCAGCCTGGAGCTTCTGGCACTGTGCTGAGTCCTTCAAGGACCTCTGGATCTGCCCCCATGAGGAACGCAGGAAAGCAAGATGGTTATCCACAGCCGGAATGTCCTGTGGCGAGAACAACTCAGGCAATACAGCGGGTTGGAACCCATAGTTGGCCATGAAGGGAGACATCCCGGAGGAGGAGTTGACAGCCGAGTTCCTCGCAAACTCTGCCCATGGCAGGAGATCGACCCAATTGTCTTGATGGTCTGATATATAGCAGCAAAGGAATTGTTCCAGGGCCTGGTTGGAATGCTCCGCAGCCCCATTGGACTGCGGGTGGTAGGCCGAAGAGAAGGAGAGCTTGATACCTGTGACGGGAGTGACTTTTGGGGGTGGAGGAACCGCTTGGTCATCTCATGTTCCCCTCATTATGTTTAACCCACCCTGTGCCTGTTTAAGGGGTACAGGGTGTGTATGTGAATGTCTGAGTCTTGTGTATAGTGTGTGTTCCTTTGTCTAGGCCACATGGCTGTCCATTGTCTGTTTGCCATGTGCTACCCCCCCCATTGTGCTGTGTCTTCCTGTCCAGCCAACTATTATGGGATGTACTGTTTGTGTATTGGTGTGGGGGTTGGTCAATATCCTTTGCCGCATGGCTGCATCCCATTGTTCTGTGTCTGGTTGGATGGGGAGGGGTGATGAGGTGTTTCCTGCCTATACTGTAGCCCTTCCCACTGGTAGGGTGGGCTGATGATGTGTTTCCTGTCCCTGGTTGTCTTTTCCCCGCCCTCTCTATAAAACATGTTGTTTGTGTACAATAAAAGTAGTTGGCTTCCTGTTTTAAGAGCTGGGTGCTGTCTATTTTCCTGAGGGATTTCAGGGCGTGGTCCGTGGATGGTGTTCGGACAGGGGAAGCTGTGCTATAACGGAAAAACTCAGTGCGGTCTGGGTTCCGGTTCCGTTACATTGGTGGCAAGCGGTGGGATTGTGCTTCCAGCTGTAAACACATCCAAACCACCACCGGGATTCAAGAGCAGGAAAAGACGTCAGTCACCCCAGTGGAGATATGGACCTGGCATCAGAGTTCCCAGGACTGCTGCAGATCATCCTTGCAACATACCCCAGGACTGTGTCTACGGATCAGTACCTGGAGCTCGGGCAGCGGATTTGGGAGGTGCTTTGGAGAGGAGCGGTCCAGGCTGCTGGTATGGACAAAGGCAAGTGCTACCCAACCCCAGGGGAACGGGCCAGGGACCATTGGAAGTCACGGATGCCATTCCTGGGAGAGCAACCCCAGGAGCAATGGGTGGCTGAGTTGGACAGATTGGTCCAGCAGGAGATACAGCTGGACAATAGATATCGGGCTCTGCGGTGGTACGCAGAGCAGGAATATTTAGGGGTGTCCACAGAGTGCTCTCCTGAGGGACTTGACTTTGGTGGGCTGGATTGCTGTGGGAGAGCCTTACAGACCTTTTTGTGTTTGGCGATAGTGGAGAACCTACTCTGGAGGAGTTGCGGGAAGGCAGAGAGGCTATGTTTGGTCTCAGAGGGGTCTCAGAGCTTGAACCAGATCTGGAATACCTGCTGATGAAAGAACTGCATCTGGAAAGGGCATACAGGCAGCTGCTAGGAAATGTTCGGCAGCATGCCCAAGAGTCATCAGTGGAAATTCCAGAGACTGGGGATCTGATAGACCTCTCAGCTGAGGAGGAACCAGCAGTAGACCTGGCAACAGGGCCAAACAGTACTGAACTCTGCCCAGCACTGGTAATGTCTCCTGAGTTCCATGGACAGGAGATGTTGAGCCCCGATCCCCAAACACCAGTTCCAGAGGCTGGGGATTTGATTAACTTTTTTACTGATGAGGAACCAGCCGGGGAGCCACCAGCTGAAGCGCTGACAACCGGACAGAGGGTCCAGGACCCCTGCCCCATGCCTGTGGTAGTTTCAGAGGCCCAGGGTGAGAAGGGAGAGGAGGTTGTTGTCCTCCCTCCCCCACAGTCAGCCAGAGTGGAGGAAACTGTTTCCCCTCCCAAGCCAGGATCTTTGCACCAGGGGGACAGTGACAGTGGAATGCCATCCCAGCAGCAGATGCACAGTCTGGGAGGGGAGGAAGTCGGCCTCCCTCCCCCACGGTTAGCCGGAGCAGATGTGGGGTCCCCAGCAGAAGCGCTGGCACCAGGGCAGAGTGCCGCTGGCCTCTGCCTAGCAACTACAGTCACCACTTGGATACCCCAGGGATGCTGGGTAGTCTGCCCAGATCCCCTACAGAAGGATGGAGTCGGCCCAGCCACCCTGTCTTCTTCTCTCCAGCGGCTGAGAGGATTTCCGGGAGAAGGACCAGTCCGTACTTCTCCCCAGCGGCGGGTATGTTCTACGGGAGAGGCAGAGGTTGGCTGGGTGAGTAACGCTTGGTGTGGGACAATTTGCATGGGGTACTGTGTGGGTGCTGGCATTGAGAGACTGGAGGTGCAGAGTAACTTCAGAGTACATCCGTCTGGGATCTACTCCTGCGTTACTCTCCTGCCGAAAGGGGAGATTTGTGACGGGAGTGACTTTTGGGGGTGGGGGAACCGCTTGGTCAGCTCATGTCCCCCTCATTATGTTTAACCCACCCTGTGCCTGTTTAAGGGGTACAGGGTGTGTATGTGAATGTCTGAGTCTTGTGTATAGTGTGTGTTCCTTTGTCTAGGCCACATGGCTGTCCATTGTCTGTTTGCCATGTGCTCCCCCCCATGGTGCTGTGTCTTCCTGTCCAGCCAACTATTATGGGATGTACTGTTTGTGTATTGGTGTGGGGGGTGGTCAATATCCTTTGCCGCATGGCTGCATCCCATTGTTCTGTGTCTGGTTGGATGGGGAGGGGTGGTGAGGTGTTTCCTGTCTATACTGTAGCCCTTCCCACTGAGAGGGTGGGCTGATGATGTGTTTCCTGTCCCTGGTTGTCTTTCCCCGCCCTCTGTATAAAACATGTTGTTTGTGTACAATAAAAGTAGTTGGCTTCCTGTTTTAAGAGCTGGGTGTTGTCTATTTTCCTGAGGAATTTCAAGGGTGTGGTCCGTGGATGGTGTTCGGACAGGGGAAGTTGTGCTATAACGGAAAAACTCAGTGCGGTCTGGGTTCCGGTTCCGTTACAATACCCAACTGGGAGCAGAAGGCGCGCCAGAACCTGGACACAAACTGGCTCCCATGGTCCGAGACAATCACCTTCGGCAACCCATGCAAGCGAAAGATCTCCCTGGCGAACACTGTAGCCAGTTCTTGCTCAGTCGGCAATTTCTTGAACGGGACACAATGGCACATCTTGGAGAAACGATCAATGACTATAAGAATGACCGTATGGCCTTGAGACGCAGGGAGGTCCACAATAAAATACATGCCCAGGTGTGACCAGGGACACTCCCCATTAGGAATGGGTTGCAGAAGGCCCAGCTGCCCAGTTGCCGAGCAGACAGACAGAACATGCCGCTACATATGAGGCGATGCCGGAACGGAGAGATGGCCACCCAGAATAACCGAGAAACGACCCAGGACAACTGGTTCCTCCCCGGATGACTGGCAGTCTTGGAATTATGGTAGGTACGCAGCAGGCGGGTACGCAATTCCTCAGGTACGAAACATCTGCCAGCCGGGTCTCTCGGGGAGCATCAGTTTGAGCCACCAAAATCTGCTCCCCAAGGGTAGAAGTCAGGTTGGTATGAATGGCAGCCAGGATCTGGTCCGAAGGTATGACCGAGGTTGGCTCAGAGTCCTCCCTGGACAGCTCAGAGTATTGCCGCGACAAGGCATCAGCCCTGACATTCTTGGAGCCAGGCAAATAGGATACCACATAGTTAAAATGCGACAAGAACAGAGTCCATCTGGCCTGATGGGGCGTCAACCTCTTAGCCTCTGAGAGATACGTCAGGTTCTTGTGGTCAGTGAGAATGAGAACCGGAACCACAGAACCCTCGATCAGGTGCCTCCATTCCTTGAGAGCCTGAATAATGGCCAACAACTCCCTGTCTCCAATCTGGTAGTTGCATTCTGCAGAGGAAAGCTTCCTGGAGTAGAACCCACAGGGAAGTAGGGGTCCATCGGGTGACTGACGCTGAGACAAGAGGGCGCCTACTTCCGTCTCAGAAGCATCAATCTCGAGGACAAAAGGCAACCCAGGATTGGGATGAAACAGTATCGGAGCCGAAGTGAAGGCGGATTTCAGAGCTTCGAAAGCTAAGATGGCCTCGGGTGACCACTCGTGAGGATTACTGCCCTTCTTGGTCAGATCTGAGAGAGGCTTGGCCAGTGTGGAGAAGTTCTGGTGTTAAACACGGTCTTCCACTCGTCGCCCTCCTTGATCCGTACGAGGTTGTACGCAGCCCTAAGGTTGAGTTTAGTAAAGACCGTTGCTCCCTTGAGGCAGTCAAACAACTTGGTAATCAACGGAATTGGGTAAGCATTCTTAATCGTGATTCGATTGAGGCCCCTAAAATCAATGCAAGGCCTCAACTCACCGCCCTTCTTTTTCATGAAGAAAAAGCCAGCTCCTGCTGGAGAAGTAGACTTGCAAATGTGCCCCCGGGAAAGCGCATCCGCAACGTACTCCTCCATGGCCTGATCCTCCGCAACCAAAAGAGGATACACCCTGCCACGCGGGTGTAAGTCTATGGCACAATCGTATGGACGATGAGGAGGCAGATCACCGGCGCACACCCTGTCAAACACGTCCAGCTACTTTCTGTGTTCAGTGGGCAACACAGAGTCCGAGGAGGCACACAACACCTTAACAGGTCCACGGATGCAATCGACCACACACTGTGGAGACCATGAGAGGATCTTGGCCGACCGCCCAATCAAAGGTCGGATTGTGCTTCTGAAGCCAGGGATAGCCCAAAACCACGGAGTAGTGCGGGGAAGAAATTACCTGGAAACAGGCCAACTCCCTGTGAACAGCCCCAATAGCTACTTCCACCGGCAGGGTCTCGTGGGTAACCTGCGATGGTTGCAGAGGTCTGCCATCTATCGCCTCGAGGGCCAATGGAGTAACTCAAGCCTGCAGAGGAATGGAGTGCTGGGCAGCAAAAGGCGAGCAAACCCCAGCTGCATGGGCTCACCGCCAGACAAACCATCCCCAGGAGGCGTGGGAGGAGAGGGAGGAATGGGTGGGGACAGAAAACGTAGGCGCCAATCGGTTAGGAGGCCTCCGCAGACGCTCCTTAAATGAAGGCCTCTCCCTGAGCCTGCTGTCAATCAGGATTAGGAAGGAAATGAGTGCTTCCAGCTCCACAGGCAGTTCTTTGGCTGCAATCTCGTCCTTCAACGCATCTGAGAGACCGTGAGAGAAAAAGCAGCCACCAGAGCCTCATTGTTCCAACCCACCTCTGCTGCCAGGGTACAAAATTCTATGGCGTACTCGGCAACAGTACATGAACCCTGATGCATGGACATGAGCAGCTTAGCAGCAGAGGCGGAGTGAGCAGGCACATCGAATACCCTACGGAAGGAGGCAACAAAACCGGCAAACTCGTGAATCACAGGGTTATCGTTCTCCCATAAGGATTTGCCCAGGCCAAGGCCTTGTCCTAGAGCAGCGAGATTAGGAAGCCCACCTTTGACCTCTCCGTAGGAAAAGCGTGGGGTATCAATGCAAAATATTGCCCACTTGGTTAAGGAAACCCCGACACTGACTCGGCTCACCCCCAAAACGCTGTGGAAGGGGGGCTGAACCAGTCATACCTCTGGGCACCGCAGGTGCGGCAGCAGATGCGGAGGTAGGCGCAACAACCGGAGCAACAGCGGGAGCGACCACAGGAGTGGCAACCGGCCTAATAGCACCAGGAGTAAGGTGTGCTGTGCGTGCAAGCAGCGTCTGCAATGCCTGAGCGAACTGATCCAACAAGAGATCCTGCTGATCAAGTCTGGCAACCAACATAGGGAGCGAGGGCGTACCTGCACCATCAGGATTCATGGCATTCGTGTAGTGTCAGGGAGTGAGGAGCCAGACACACAAGGAGGTGCAATTAAAGGTAGGTTTATTATACAAAAACAAGACAGAGTCTATGCAAGTCCAACAGCAACAGCGGATGACTGGGTAGGACAGTAGCCAGTAAGGATGGTCGCCAGAGCCGGGGTCAGAAGCCAGGAAGGATGGTCGCCAGAGCCGGGGTCAGAAGCCAGGAAGGATGATTGCCAGAGCCGGGGTCAGAAGCCAGGATGGATGGTCGCCAGAGCCGGGGTCAGAAGCCAGGAAGGATGGTCGCCAGAGCCGGGGTCAGAAGCCAGGAAGGATGGTCGCCAGAGCCGGGGTCAGAAGCCAGGAAGGATGGTCGCCAGTGCCGGGGTCAGAGCCAGGAAGGATGGTCGCCAGAGCCGGGGTCAGAAGCCAGGAAGGATGGTCGCCAGAGCCGGGGTCAGAAGCCAGGAAGGATGGTCGCCAGAGCCGGGGTCAGAAGCCAGGAAGGATGATCGCCGGAGCCGGGGTCAGAAGCCAGGAAGGATGGTCGCCAGAGCCGGGGTCAGAAGCCAGGAAGGATGGTCGCCAGAGCCGGGGTCAGAAGCCAGGAAGGATGATCGCCAGAGCCGGGGTCAGAAGCCAGGAAGGATGGTCGCCAGAGCCGGGGTCAGAAGCCAGGAAGGATGGTCGCCAGAGCCGGGGTCAGAAGCCAGGAAGGATGGTCGCCAGAGCCGGGGTCAGAAGCCAGGAAGGATGATCGCCAGAGCCGGGGGTCAGAAGCCAGGAAGGATGGTCGCCAGAGCCGGGGTCAGAAAGCCAGGAAGGATGGTCGCCAGAGCCGGGGTCAGAAGCCAGGAAGGATGGTCGCCAGAGCCGGGGTCAGAAGCCAGGAAGGATGGTCGCCAGAGCTGAAGTCAGAAGCCAGGAAGGATGATCGCCAGAGCCGGGGTCAGAAGCCAGGAAGGATGATCGCCAGAGCCGGGGTCAGAAGCCAGGAAAGATGATTGCCAGAGCCGGGGTCAGAAGCCAGGAAGGATGATCGCCAGAGCCGGGGTCAGAAGCCAGGAAGGATGGTCACCAGAGCCGGGGTCAGAAGCCAGGAAGGATGATCGCCAGAGCCGGGGTCAGAAGCCAGGAAGGATGGTCGCCAGAGCCGGGGTCAGAAGCCAGGAAGGATGATCGCCAGAGCCGGGGTCAGAAGCCAGGAAGGATGGTCGCCAGAGCCGGGGTCAGAAGCCAGGAAGGATGATCGCCAGAGCCGGGGTCAGAAGCCAGGAAGGATGATCGCCAGAGCCGGGGTCAGAAGCCAGGAAGGAGTCTTGCCAAAACCGAGTCGATATCCAGGAGAGCACTGAGACACTAACAGTAGCTTGTTGCAATTCAACAGACAGGACACGAATGCAAAGAGCAGCTGCAGACAGCAGGCTTAAATGTGATAAGCCACCACCTCCTGGAGGAGGAGCCGCAGAGGCTTGAAAGCATAAAGAATCCCACAATGCTTTGCAGAAACCTAAGATGGATGCCAGCACATGGAGCAGCACAAGCTCTGAGGAAAGGTAGGACCTTGACAGTTAGTAGTGATGGAGAGGATTGGGGGGGGGGGGGGGGTGGGGGGGAAGACCAGGAGCTCGGTTTTGGACAGGTTCAATTTGAGGAAATTGAGCGACATCCAGTCTGATATGTCGTTTAGGAGGTGGGCGATGCGGGCGGAGAGTGAGGGGGTGAGGTGGGGGGGTGGTGGAGAGGTAAATTTGTGTGTCATCAGCATAGAGGTGGTAAATGAAGCCTTGGGAGTGTATTAGTTTCCAAAGGGAGGAGGTGTAGATGGAGAAGAGAAGGGGCCCGAGGACAGAGCCTTGGGGGACTCCGACAGAGAGGGGGAGAGAGGGGGAGGTGGCAGTGTTATAGGTGACGCTGAAGGAGCGTTGGGAAAGGTAGGAGGAGAACCAGGAGAGAGCAGCGTCCCTGATGCCAAGGGAGTGCAGTTTAGTAAGGAGGAGAGGGTGGTCGACAGTGTCGAAGGCCGGGGAGAGGTCAAGGAGCAGGAGGACAGAGTAATGGCCATTAGCTTTGGCAGTTAGCAAGTCGTTTGGTGATTTTAAGTAGGGCGGTTTCAGTGGAGTGTAGGGGACGGAAGCCAGACTGTAGAAGATCAAGGAGGTTGTTATCAGTGAGGTGGGTGCTTAGGCGATTGTAGGCCAGGCGCTCAAGGAGCTTGGAAGTGTGAATGGTAGCAGGGAGATGGGTCTAAGGTTGTTAAGGTTAGTGGGGTCAAGGGAGAGCTATTTGAGTATGGGGGTGATGTGTGCGTGCTTTAGAGGGGAGGGGAAAGTGCCAGTGGAGAGGGAGAGATTGAAGATGTGGGTGAGGGAGCGAATGATGGAGGGGGGGGGTGACTGGAGGAGCCGTGAGGGGATAGGGTCCAGGGGGCAGGTGGTGAGGTCGGCTTTGGTAAAGACCTTAGAGACCTCCTCAGGGGTAGCTGGGCTGAAGGAGCGGAGTGTTGGGGAGGTGATAGTGTGCGGGGTGTTGGGCATAGTGGGGGGTAGTCTGGCTATGAGGTCGGAGGAGGGGAGGGTTGAGGGGATGATGGAGGGCAGGAGGCTGGGTGGAGAGGTAGGTTGTGAGTTGACAATGTCCTTACGGATTGCGTCAGTCTTGTTTTGGAAATGATTGGCAATCTCGTGGGCGGTGAGTGAGGTGACTGCGTTGTTTGAGACATTTTGTGTGGTTGTTTTGCCAGGGTTGAAGCGGTCGGGATCTAATGCTACGTGTGGTTAGGGGTGCCAGGGTGTCGAGGGCAGCTGACAGTGAGTTGTTGTATGCAGTGGTGGCCAGGTCAGGGCATGACAGAGGAAGGATACTGTCATACAGACGGTCAGCTGCTGGGTGGAGATGGGTTGGGTTCAGATTGCGAAGGTTGCGGGTGATGGTTAGATGCTTCGGGGGGGAGATGGAGAATGTGAGGAGGTGGTGGTCAGAGAGGGGGAAGGGGGGTGTTGGTGAAGTCGCGGGGGGTGCAGAGGTGGGAGAGAAGATGAGGTCCAGGGTGTTTCCATTGGTGTGGGTGGAGGACTATGTGTGCTGTGTGTGCACAAAGGAGGAGGTTAGAAGGAG
>CATNWA010001993.1:0-26106 GCA_951230385.1 Staurois parvus | reverse complement strand
TTGGCAAGTTGAGCTGGGAAGTTTTCTCTTTTGTTGTTTTGACGTGTCGCCCTTCCATGTGCTTCTTGATGTGAAGGCCAGTTATAGACTGGGGCAGTGGCCATTTTTTTGTACTATTGAATTGTTGGTGAGGGCGCGCTGGACACCTTAACTGCCATTGTGCTACATGCTGGGTGTCCAGTGTGCGCTCCTGTACCCCTTTAAGCAGAGGTGGGCTCTCCTCAGGTCCACCTGCCCTTGGTCTATCCATTAAATACATGTGCCTCTACTATGGGGGCTCTCAAAATTTGCAGCGTTAGGAACTACAGAATATCGGGGTGCCATGATGAGGCTCTGCAGCTTACACATGTATTTGCATATCTGTGCTAACTAAAACCCATGTTTTTAACGCATACTGTTAGACGGGTTAATTCTGTTTGTTTGAAGGCTGGTTGGCAAGTTGAGCTGGGAATTTTCTCTTCTGTTTGACATGCGTCGCCCCTTCCTTGTGCTCCTTGCTGTGAAGGCCAGTCAAAGACTGGGGCAGTGGCCATTATTTGTAATCTCAAACCATGCAGAGCTTATTACGAATGTCCATATAAAATAAGATCGATGTAGCAGTGACCATAACATGATTTCATTTATTGTTAGCTTTATACATCAAGCACACATGGGAAAAATAAAAACGCTCAACTTTAAGAGAGCTAATGTTCCAACGCTGAGAGCGGCTTTCCAAGACTTACACTGGGAGGGAATATTGGCATCAATGAACACAACACAGAAATAGGAGTTCTTAAAAAAAACTGTATATGAACGCTCTGCAAAATATGTTTCCCATGGGCAACACATTTAAAAGGCTAAAAAATCAAACCTATGTGGCTTACGGCCAAAGTTAAAAAAGCTAAAAATAATAAGAAAAGAGCTTTTATTAAATAAAAAAATGAAGGAACGCGATCATCGTTTACACATTACAAAGAATATAAGAGAATATGAAAAAAGAAACAAAGGCCACAAAAATTGAAAACGAATGACAGATTGCGAAAGATAGCAGAACCAACCCAACAATTATTCAAATATATATTACAGAATCATCTAGAGGGGTGACTGGGGACAAAGAGAAGGACAATGTATGAAATCCCATCTTCAGCTCTGTGTATAGAAAGGAGCATGGGGGGGAGCTCTTGTCCATAATGGGGGTGGTACTGACACAGCTCCAGATGATCCACATTGCCTCACAACTGATATGATCCAAAAATATTTTGACAGAATAAAGGTGAATAAAGCCCCTGGACCGGATGGCATACACCCACGGGGGCCTTACAGAATTCAGCTCTGTCCACTCACAGCCATTGTTTCTAATTTTTAGGGACTCTAATGACTGGCATAGTACCACTGGACTGGTGTAAGGCCAATGTGATGCCAATATTTAAAAAATAAATAATCTTTTACATTTATAAAATAAACTATAGTTGGGAAGATCCTGGAGAGTTTAATAACAGACCACATGGATGAGTTATTGCTGGAAACAAACATTTTAAGCAACAGACAGCATGGAATCATGAAAGACAGAAGTTGTCAAACTAATCTGATTTCTTTTTAGGAGGAGGTGAGCAAAACCTTGGACCGAGGAGTGTGGAGGTGGACGTGGTATACTTGGACCGAGGAGTGGAGGGGTTATCTGGGACGTGGTATACTTGGACCGAGGAATGGAGGTGGGTGTGGTATACTTGGACCGAGGAGTGGAGGTGGACGTGGTATACTTGGACCGAGGAGTGGAGGTGGACGTGGTATACTTGGACCGAGGAGTGGAGGTGGACGTGGTATACTTGGACCGAGGAGTGGAGGTGGACGTGGTGTACTTGGTGAAAGCGATATGTGCTTCTAATAATACACTGGCAGGTTTAGGCCCCAATTGGATCCAAGAGGTCGTGTTCTGGAAAAGAATTAGCATGCACACACAGAGGGGTTCCAGAAGACGATCTGATCTTTATTCGTAGATTCTTCTTCTTATATTGTAACAAAGAAAATCATGGTACAATTTCGCTAGATACTTGTCAAGGCTGTGAACATGATTTTTCTCAGAGTCTTGAAATCGGTTACAAGTAACCAACAGTTATTTTCCCATGGGACAGAAGTATTTGACTTTTAACTATATCATAGCAGAAACAGATGCTGTTAGTACAAAGAAATAATTGGATACTATCTCTGCCTCTACCAAGGATAAGCTAAGATAAAAAAAACAAAAGAATATTGTGAGAACAGTTCTATAGCACATAACTGACAGCATATTTTCATTAACTCATTCTGGGTATAATACAAAAGCAATTAATAATACAAGACACAACATGGAGTGGATACATTTCCCTTCACTTGGGACAGGGGGGGTGGAGGTGGACATGGTATACTTGGACAGAGGGGTGGTGGTGGACGTGGAGTACTTGGACAGAGGGGTGGTGGTGGACGTGGTATACGTGGACAGAAGGGTGGTGGTGGACGTGGTATACTTGGACAGAGGAGTGACGGTGGACATGGTATACTTGGACAGTGGGGTGGCAGTGGGTCGTGGTGTACTTGGACAGAGGGGTGGCAGTGGGCGAGGTGGGTGTACTTGGACAGAGGGGTGGTAGTGGACGTGGTATACTTGGACACAGTTCCCCACACACGGCTAACGTGTGCTACGGGCTAGAAAATTCCTTATATAAATGAATAGAAAACTGGCTAAAAGATCGTATTCAGTGAGTAGTGGTTAATGATTCATACTCTGAATGGTCTGGGGGTGGTTAGTGGTGTACCCCAAGGTTCAGTGTGATTAGTGGTGTACCTCAAGGTTCAGTGAGATTAGTGGGGTACCCCAAGGTTCAGTGTGATTAGTGGGGTACCTCAAGGTTCAGTGTGATTAGTGGGGTACCCCAAGGTTCAGTGTGATTAGTGGGGTACCTCAAGGTTCAGTGTTGGGACCCTTACTTTTTAACATATTTATAAACAATATGGGGTCGGGGATTTCAGACTTTGCAGATGACACCAAGCTGTGCTGGGGAATAACGTCCTTACAGGATGTCTCCAACCTACAAGCCGACCTCAATGCTCTGTGTAATTGGGGGACTATGGGGCCAATGAGGTTTAATGTTGATAATTGTAAGGTTCTGCACTTGGGGGCTAAGAATATGCATGCATCATACATACTGGGGGGTACAACTGGGGGAGGGTCAATGATGGAGAAAGATCTGGGGGTTCTGGTAGATCACAAGCATAATAATGGCAGCAATGCCAAGCTGCGGGTTCTAAACCGAGCAAAATCCTCTCTTGTATTAAGAGAGGTATAGACTCCAGAGAGAGATATATCACCCCCCCCCCCACACACCCTCCGGTACAAATCATTAGTAATACCTCATCTGGAATATGCAGTTCAGTTTTGGGCTCCAATTCACAAAAAGAACATTGGGGAACTGGAGAAAGTACAGAGAAGGGCAACCAAACTGATAAGAGGCATGGAGGAGCTCAGCTATGAGGAGAGATTAGAGGAACTGAATTTATTCTCTACTGAGAAGAGGAGATTAAAGGGGAGATATGATCTCCATGTATAATACATAAGGAGGGATATGATCTCCATGTATAATACATAAGGGGGGATATGATCTCCATGTATAATACATAAGGGGGATATGATCTCCATGTATAATACATAAGGGGGGATATGATCTCCATGTATAATACATAAGGGGGGATATGATCTCCATGTATAATACATAAGGGGGGATATGATCTCCATGTATAATACATAAGGGGGGGATATGATCTCCATGTATAATACATAAGGGGGGGATATGATCTCCATGTATAATACATAAGGGGGGATATGATCTCCATGTATAATACATAAGGGGGATATGATCTCCATGTATAATACATAAGGGGGGGATGTGGATCTCCATGTATAATACATAAGGGGGGATGTGATCTCCATGTATAATACATAAGGGGGGATGTGATCTCCATGTATAATACATAAGAGGGGGGGATGTGATCTCCATGTATAATACATAAGAGGGGGGATGTGATCTCCATGTACAAATACATAAGGGGGATATGATCTCATGTACAATACATAAGGGGGGGATATGATCTCCATGTACAATACATAAGGGGGGATAGGATCTCCATGTATAATACATAAGGGGGATATGATCACCATGTAAAATACATAAGGGGGGATATGATCTCCATGTATAATACATAAGGGGGGATATGATCTCCATGTATAATACATAAGGGGGATACGATCTCCATGTATAATACATAAGAGGGGGGGGATGTGATCTCCATGTATAATACATAAGGGGGGATATGATCTCCATGTACAATACATAAGGGGGGATATGATATCTCCATGTACAATACATAAGGGGGATATGATCACCATGTACAATACATAAAGGGGGGATATGATCACCATGTACAATACATAAGGGGGGATATGATCTCCATGTATAATACATAAGGGGGGATATGATCTCCATGTATAATACATAAGGGGGGAGGATACGATCTCCATGTATAATACATAAGGGGGGATACGATCACCATGTATAATACACAAGGGGGATACGATCTCCATGTATAATACATAAGGGAGGATACGATCTCCATGTATAATACATAAGGGGGGGATAAGATCACCATGTATAATACACAAGGGGGGGGGATATGATCTCCACGTATAATACACAAGGGGGGATATGATCTCCACGTATAATACAAAGGGGGGGATATGATCTCCATGTATAATAAATAAGGGGGGATATGATCTCCACGTATAATACGTAAGGGGGAATATGATCTCCACGTATAAATACATAAGGGGGGATATGATCTCCACGTATAATACGTAAGGGGGGGATATGATCTCCACGTATAATACGTAAGGGGGGATATGATCTCCACGTATAATACATAAGGGGGGGATATGATCTCCATGTATAATACATAAGGGGGGATACGACCTCCATGTATAATACATAAGGGGGGATATGATCTCCATGTATAATATATAAGGGGGGGGGATATGATCTCCATGTATAATACATAAGGGGGGGGATATGATCTCCATGTATAATACATAAGGGGGGATATGATTTCCATGTATAATACATAAGGGGGGATATGATCTCCATATATAACACATAAGGGGGGATATGATCTCCATGTATAATACATAAGGGGGGGATATGATCTCCATGTATAATACATAAGGGGGGGATATGATCACCATGTATAAAACATAAGGGGGGGGGGGGGGATATGATCTCCATGTATAATACATAAGGGGGGATATGATCACCATGTATAAATACATAAGGGGGGGGGGGGGTATATGATCTCCATGTATAATACATAAGGGGGATATGATCTCCATGTATAATACATAAGGGGGATATGATCTCCATGTATAATACCATAAGGGGGAATATGATGACCATGTATAATACATAAGGGGGGATATGATCTCCATGTATAATACATAAGGGGGATATGATCTCCATGTATAATACATAAGGGGGGATATGATGACCATGTATAATACATAAGGGGGGATATGATCTCCATGTATAATACATAAGGGGGGATATGATCTCCATGTATAATACATAAGGGGGGGATATGATCTCCATGTATAATACATAAGGGGGGATATGATCTCCATGTATAATACATAAGGGGGGATATGATCACCATGCATAATACATAAGGGGGGATATGATCTCCATGTATAATACATAAGGGGGGATATGATCCCCCTTTGAAGAATGCTATTTACTTAATACCTCTTTTAGCAGATGTTGACCAACTCCTTTCAAGTCTGAATGAGCGATCTGCATTTTATCACCTTTGCAAGTTTTCAGATTACCTCCTGTGAAATGTAACAAGTCGGCTCCTGAGTGCTCAGGTTATCTTGTATAAAAATTAACATAGCAAAGAGTTCTTGGCTGCTTTTTGTTGTGTAAAATACATCTCGCTCAGTCATAATCTGGCTTGGTCAATAACGTGAGAATACACACACATACAATATATATATATAATTACAATATCCCTACACGAACGTGCAAAGGTTGGCCATTCTCAATGTTTAGCAGAGATAATGTCTCTAAAGAAGAGTGTTGTTGTTGCTGCAAGTAAGGTCTATGATCGATGTTTAGACAATGGTTTTGTAGCTCTTGAGACCGTCTCAGGCTTAGAAAATAGAGAATGGGTCTGACTGTAATAGTTTGTATTGTAATTGTAATAGTAGCATTGAGGTCGGCTTGTAGGTTGGAGTGGCAGTGAGCCCATCGGATGAGTCTGTTGTGGGTGAATGTTCCTCAATGAGAGTGTGAAGTCTCAGGACTCCAGCCATTGTAATGTGTCTCAGTCATCATGTGCTCAGAGAAGGGCTTCTTCAGGGAACCCAGTTCTGAGATGTTTTGCTTGTAAAAGCTTGGGGGGGCACATCGCACGATATTGTTTTGTGCAAAGGAACTCTCGGTACCCCCCCAAAACTGCACCAAGACACAAAGAAGTTTACTCTGCAAGGTGGGGCAATTCTCCCAGGCATGTTGGCCACAGTAGCCAAAGCCAAGTCTCTTTTAAAACCCAAATAACAAGGTTACAATCTGAGAATAATCAGCTAAAGCAAGAAAGACTTCAGTTTATGGAGCAACTGAAGCAGCTGAAAATGGAGGTGTCTTCATTTACGCAAAGATACTACACTGGGATGGACAACCATTTTGTTGATAGTCCACAGACAGTTGGACGTTGGGACGAGTTTTTCCAATGAAAGTTCTTTGGCATGCATTAAGATTTAGCTACTGCTCTCAGAGATTTGGTCTCAGTATTTGGGACATTAATGGAGGGCATTGGCATATTTTTGTGTTTCCAAGGACAAGCCTTCATGATTTAGCTTTTTAAAGTCGGGTGGGAAATGCATTTCAAATTGATTTTGTAGTGTGTATAGTTTAGCCAGCTGAAAGATAATTGCTGGGTAAACTCCCAGTTTAGCAACTATATCCATTGTTTGTTTTGTTTTTTTTTTGTCTAAAGGTAGCAAATTAGACCTCTATGGTGAATTAGCTTGCAAATAGTACTTTGTTTTATATTCAAACACAATGATTAAGGACTTGGCTAATAAACCTTTTATTTGAGAAGTTCTTCTTGTCTTTCAGATGTTGGAGACATATGACTGGAAATGCTCATTTGCAAGTGAAGAACCGGATGCCCTGAAAGCTATGTTGTGTTGATACCAACATACATGAATCACAAAGACTTTAAACTAATGGACTTATGAAGTAATGGACTTTATATTGGGATTTTTTTTTCTATAACATAATTTTTTCCCTTATTTCATACTCTTTTATCTCTTGTTTTTTTGTCTTAAAACTGGAGAGAGGCATTTAAATCTGATAATCATTTTAAAAACTGTATATCCTGTACCATCTGTATACAAGTAACTCCTGAGGTGAGATGCTACAAAATGGATTTGCATAACTTATTGGGTGTCTGAGGATTTCCACACTGATGCTCAGACTGGGAAGAATAAATTGAGAATATAATACTTTGGGAGGCTTTCTTTACATTTATAAGAGGGGTGAGTGAAAGCTATCACTCCAGTAATCATGGAGATATTTTAGAGGCTGGTGAGGAGAGATGTAACCAGTTTCAATTTCATATTTTATATGAGCCATATATGAAGCATTCAATACCTCAAATCACAGTGCAACCCTGCTAGGTGATTATATGTTCACTATTTATGAATCAGTTCTGAGTACAGAACCGATTCAAGTGGGGGAATATGTAGGGATATTGTAATTATATATATATTGTATGTGGTGTATTCTCATGTTTATTGACCAGAATATGACTGAGCGAGATGTATATTTTACACAACAAAAGCAGCCAAGAACTCTTTGCTATGTTAATATTATCCAAGATAACCTGAGCACTCAGGAGCCGACTTGTTACATCTGCAAACTTGCAAGGGTGATAAAATGCAGATCTCTCAGTCAGACTTGAAAGGGAGTTGGTCAACATCTGCTAAAAGAGGAATTATGTATTGTAAATAGCATTCTTCAAAGTTTATCTAATTAATAGTAAAAGAATGCAGTTTAGGAAATATCGGGACAACTTTGATTAGAATTATGACTACAGCTGTCCAAGCCCAAAAGGCATCATCTGTCACCCAGAAGATCAAAGGGGCTCCTAAAAGTGTCCAATCAGAATGCTTGTCATTGTACTGAATGGGAAAAATGTATATATTAACCACTTCCAGTCTGGACACTTTCCCCCCCTTCCAGTCCGGACACTTTCACCCCCTTCCAGTCTGGACACTTTCCCCCCCTTCCAGTCCGGACACTTTCACCCCCTTCCAGTTCGGACACTTTCCCCCCCCTTCCTGTCCGGACACTTTCACCCCCTTCCAGTCCGGACACTTTCCCCCCCCTTCCTGTCCAGGCCAATTTTCAGCTTTCAGCGCTATCACACTTTGAATGACAATTGCGCGGTCATGCAACACTGTACCCATATGAATTTTTGTTAGCATTTTTTTGAGACAGATAAAGCTTTAATTTTGGTGGTATTTATTCACCGCTGGGATTTTTATTTTTTTTGCTATATAAATGAAAAAGTCCAAAAATGTTGAAAAAAAAAGTGTTTTTTCTTATAAAATTTTGTAAATAAATAATGTTTCATCATAAATCTTGTCCAAAATGTATTCAGTTATCTTTTTAGTAAAAAAAATAACCCAAATTAGTTTTATAACCAAAAATTATAATTTTAAAAAATGTTTTTTATTTTATTTTTTTTATATTATTATTTATGTTTTTTTTTACATACTGTCACCCTAGCAGTACAGTGTCCCCAATTGTGACACTGTACTACTTGTGGGGGGGGTGATGAAGATTTTTTTGTTGTTTACACTGATTGCTTTTACACCCATAAAGACTGTAAAAAGCAATAATTTCTCCTTCTCTCTCTGGCTCCATTCTTGCAGCCATTGAGAAATACTGTGTGAGCTGTGATTGGTGATAGCTTGTCACATGGTACAAGGCTGTTGTGAATGGTCCTGTACCATGTGACCTCTGTGATCATTCACAGATTTCACACGTAGTAAGCAATGATGTCAGAAGTGACATCTTGCTTACTACTCTGCATGTGATCACTGATTGCCCAATCAGTGATCACATGATCGGGACCCTCGCACAGAAGTCCCGTAAGACGTTCAGTGTTCCACTGTGTCCAGAGGACACACCGGGCACCCGATCATGGTGCTGTGCGCTCCCAGGGAGCACGCACAAGCAGGAGGCCATTTATAAATGGACACCCACCCCTGCACTGCCACCGTCCGGGCGTTTTTTATATACAATGGCTGGACGGGAAGTGGTAAGGAAGCTTCTTTTTTGGTTAAATGTGACAGGACACAGGAAGGTTCTCTGAAGGTTTCTAATGATTGCATGAATATTCTAAGTATCCCATCATCTGCCTTGTCTGTACCTTTGTCTTATGAACTGTCGCTGAACTGAATAAATGCATCTCTCTGGAAGAGAACTGTTAGTTGCTGCGGGAAAATATACATAAGTCATACATCCTCCATCATTGATAGCAGACAACAGATTTGTCTGATGAACTGTTTCGGTGTGAATCTCATAATTGATAAGACAACAATATACAGCCCCACAGATAAAGACCCCCCTCCATGAGGATGTATAAATGTGTAAGATCATCACAAAGTGGATAACAAAGCTTCCCACAATATTGTAATAGCACAAGAAACTGTGAAGGGATGGATGCTGCTCAATGATCCCAGGAGTCAGATGTTAAGGAATGGCCTCAGCTGCCATTCTGGCCACGACCTCTGGTATGTTTTGCCCCACCCACTGGGGCAGCTAGGTCACAGAGACTCTGTGACCAAGCCCCCCCAGTGGGTGGGGAGAAACAGGTCAGAGGGCATGGTCAGAATGGAAGCTGAGGCCATTCCCTAAAATTGGACTCCTGGGATCATTGAGCAGCGTCCATCCCTTCACTTGTATTGGCTGACACTGGAATCGCTCGGACTCATGCTCCCCTCTTCTCACTTCCCGGTGGGGTGACCATTTCCTTCCATCCACAGCTTGGAGCCGCGCCATAAGGTATACTTTTCACGAAACACAGGAAACTGACAGAAGAGGCATGAAACACAGTAATAAAGTAGATCGACTTGTTTCATGTCAGAGCAAGCAGCAGGATCTGCTCAGTCTTTTTGGTTTAGATCAGGGATCTACAAACTTTCTAAACAAGGGGCCAATTTACTGTCCTTCGGAGTTTAGGGGGGCTGGACTGTGGCCAGTGGGAGTAGAAAAGGTCCTGATGTCAGTGGGAGGAATAGCACCCATCTTTGGTGTCAGTGGGAGGAATACTGCCCCATCATTGGTGTCAGGGGGAGGAATAGCACCCAATTGATGGTGTCAGTGGGAGGAATGGTAACTCATCATTGGTGTAATTGGGAGATATTGTGCCCCATCGTTCGTGTCATTGGAATAAATTGTGCCCCTTCATTGGTGTCTATGGGAGAATTATGACCAATTATTGGTATCACTCACTGGGTGAAATAGTGCCTCAAGGGTCAGATAAAAGCAATCAAAGGGCCACATCTGGCCCCTGGGCTGCAGTTTGGAGACCACTGGTTTAGATGAGTGCCACAGACTTTAAGCCAACAACACTCTTTCTTAATCCCCCCCCCCCCCCCCACCCCCCCCCCCCCCCCCCCCCCCCCCACTGTGTCGGACAGATTGTTATTTTTGTTTTTTTCACAGCAGCAGCAATTATAGCTACAAATGCCAGCGAGTTATAAATGAGGACCAACAATGGGGCAGAAGGACAGAGCGCACTACACAGGCCCGGTGTTCTTAAATGAAGTGTTTTTTGGCCGTGTGTAGCAATCCGAGTGTCAGCTAATGGGTAGTAACGCCAAACCACAAAATAACAAAATGTTTTTCACAGCCCAACTTTATAGTCTATGATGTGTCCAGGACTCCAGCACGGGATTTGTTGTCAATTTAAGGTATGGATAGCGCCGCTGGAAACACCCACTTAAACAAATAATATGTACAGTTGTGACCAAAATTATTCAACCCCCACTGAAATTGAGTGTTTTGGCCAGTTTGACATTGCTTTTGATCATTCAGTCATCTTGCTTACATTTACATTAAAGAGGCACTTGTAGGTCAGACAAATATAACATAACAGTTATAATGAAATAACCACAAATGTCTTTTCTGTGCTCACAGCATTATCAGTTTTATTCAACCCCCAAGTGACATTCAATCTTAGTACTTAGTACAGCATCCTTTTACAGTTATAACAGCTTTTAAACGTGAAGCATAGCTTGACACAAGTGTCTTGCAGCGATCTACGGGTATCTTCGCCCATTCTTCATGGGCAAAGGCCTCCAGTTCAGTCACATTCTTAGGCTTGCGCACTGCAACTGCTTTCTTTAAGTCCCACCAGAGGTTCTCAATCGGATTTAAGTCTGGTGACTGCGATGGCCACTCCAAAATGTTCCAGCCTTTCCTCTGCAACCATGCTCTAGTGGACTTGGAGGTATGCTTGGGATCATTGTCCTGTTGAAAGGTCCAACGTCTCCCAAGCCTCAGGTGTGTGACGGACTGCATCACGTTTCCATCCAATATCTCCTGGTACTGAAGAAGAGAATTCATGGTACCTTGCACACGCTGAAGCTTCCCTGTACCTGCAGAAGCAAAACAGCCCCAAAGCATGATTGACCCTCCACCATGCTTCACAGTAGGCAAGGTGTTCTTTTCATCATAGGCCTTGTTCTTCCTCCTCCAAACATAGCGTTGATCCATGGGCCCAAACAGTTCTAATTTTGTTTCATCAGTCCACAGAACACTATCCCACAACTTTTGTGGTTTGTCCACATGGCTTTTGGCATACTGCAGTCGACTCTTCTTATTCTTTGGAGACAGCAAGGGGGTACGCCTGGGAGTTCTGGCACGGAGGCCTTCATTACGCAGTGTGCGTCTTATTGTCTGGGCTGAAACTTCTGTACCCACATCTGACAAATCTTTTCTCAGTTCCTCAGCAGTCACACGGGGACTTCTCTCCACTCTACGCTTCAGGTAGCGCACAGCAGTCGAAGTCAGCATCTTCTTTCTGCCACGACCAGGTAGCGTTTCAACAGTGCCCTTTGCCTTGAATTTGCGAATGATGCTTCCTAAGGTGTCTCTTGGTATGTTTAACATCTTTGCAATCTTCTTATAGCCATTGCCCTTCCTGTGAAGAGAAATCACCTCTTCTCTTGTCTTCCTGGACCATTCTCTTGCCTTCACCATGTTTGTAACCACACCAGTAAATGTCTAGAAGGAGCTGAGTATCACAGTCATTTTAAAGCTGCCTAATTGGTGCTTATTATGCTTGATTGCTGCTCGGTGACATCCACAGGTGTTTTCAATACCTGATGGAAAGCACCTGTATGAACCTCTGTTCTTCAGAGTGGTAGTCTTTAAGGGGTTGAATAATTGTGGCAATGAAGAAACCACATAAGAACCATTTACTACTGTATTACATAAACAATTGATGTCATTTTAGTTGCATTTGGGTAGTTACAACGTCCTTGTAGGATTTGATTCTGAATACAATTCCAAATGTACACTATAGTCCCTAAACCCCTTTACAGCATTGGGGGTTGAATAATTTTGGTCACACTGTATATAAAAGAGCAGCTAAAACCCCACCCTCAAAACAAGGTAGAAAAATTACAAAACAGAAAAACGGCAGCGCTCTAAAACAAACAATGAATAATAATAAAAATCAATCATCAATGAAAATATATATCAAGTGCAAAGAAGAATAAAAAATAAATAGAACAAAGTCCAATAAATATTATCTTATGTGCAGAAAAAAATGATAAAAAAATTATTTTAATCAAACGGTGTCCAACTTAATCGTGAAAAAATATATATATTCTGAAAATTCAATACTCACCAGAGCAACATGCTGGTCAGATTATAAACCAGCACACACGCTTTCGCTTAAGGGAGCAACGATCTGCAGATTGATGACCGGCAATTGGGAAGCGATTCAATGAACATAAATTTCTTCTTGAAATAAAACTCATAAAAGGAAGAGAGAGGAAACTAATAGTGTAAAATCATACGGCAATTTTATTCATAAAAACATTCCATCTAATGCACTCACATTCCGTTGTGTCAAAGCCGACACTGGCATGAAAAGGTGTCCGCAGACGCCAGCAGCTCGTTGGACATGGCAAACGCCACTCCAAAGCTCCACCCTACGCGTTTCGTCACTCGACATCCTCACGGAG
This sequence comes from Staurois parvus, assembly GCA_951230385.1. Lineage (NCBI taxonomy): Eukaryota > Metazoa > Chordata > Amphibia > Anura > Ranidae > Staurois > Staurois parvus. Next base: position 12,779 of record CATNWA010001993.1, on the reverse strand, counting down.
TGCAAGGACGTGAGTCACCAATCGTAGGCAATATATAACCCACACAATGTAGCATATGGAGACAAATTAGCCCTAAATCTTGCTATTACAATCTCTGCAAAAAAATCTTAAACTGTAACCACTAAACCAATCAAACTAACCTAAAAATAGGTAAAAAAACCTCAATAAATTAATACAATGCCTGATCGGGTATTTTAAAGGGCCAGTCCATATTAAAGAGGAACTCTGCTTTACACCATGCTCTATGTAAAAAAAAAAAATAAAACAGCGCACGTTAAAGAAGGACTCCAATCTCAACATGCCACTAATTATATAAAATCCTTCATGATCAAACTCCAAAAATTAAAATACAACAGTATTATTATTATAATACAGGATTTATATGGTGCCAACAGTTTGCTCAGCGCTTTACAATATAAGGGAGAAAGTACAATTACAATACATTTCTGTACAGAAGGAATAGGAGGGCCTGGTTCATGGAGCTTACAATCTAAAGGAAGGGGGAGGTGATACAAAAAAATGATAGCTGCGGGGGATGATCTGATGGAGATGATTCAAGTACAGTTCTTAGGCAGAGGTGGGGAAGGCTTCCCTGAAGAAGTGAGTTTTCAAAGATCGCCTAAAGGCAGTGTGGGGGCTGACCGGACATACTGTGGTAGGGAGTTCCAGAGGATGGGGGAGGCTCTGAAGAAGTCCTGGAGGCAAGCGTGGGAGGAGGTGATGAGGGAGCAGGAGAGGAGGATATCATGGGAGGAGCGGAGTGGGCGATATCTGCGGATGAGGTTGGTGATGTAGCTAGGAGCAGTGTTGTGGATGGCTTTGTAAGCTGTGGTTAGTATTTTGAATTGTATACATTGGGTTAGTGGAAGCCAGTGGAGGGATTGGCAGAGAGGGATGGAGGACACTGAGTGGAAGCCAGTGGAGGGATTGGCAGAGAGGGGTGGAGGACACTGAATGGAAGCCAGTGAAGGGATTGGCAGAGAGGGTGGAGGACACTAAGGGAAGGTCAGTGGAGGGATTGGCAGAGAGGGGCAGCAGTCGCTGATCGGTTGGTAAGGTGGAGGAGTCTAGCAGCAGCATTCATAATAGACTGAAGGGGGATAGCCTGTGTAACGGTAGACCAGTGAGGAGGGAGTTGCAGTAGTCAAGGCGGGATAAAACCAAGGCATGGATAAGTTGTTTTGTGTGGTGTCATTGGTCAGAAAGGGGCGGATTTTGAAGATGTTCCGGAGGTTGAGGCGACAGGATTTACCCAGTGATTGGATGTGGGGTCCAAAGGAGAGGTCAGAGTCTAGGATTACGCCTGGCACCCTGGCATGAGGGGAAGGACCAATGGTTGTGCTGTTGATCTTAATGGTAAAGTCATGAGTGGGGGATCTGGGGGGAGGAAATATTACAGCTCGGTTTTGGAAAGATTAAGTTTATGGTAGTGGCGTGACATCCATGCTGATATGTGGCTTAGTAGATTTGTGAAACGTGAGGAGATTGAGGGGGTGAGTTGGGGAGTGGAGAGATAGATCTGGGTGTCATCAGTGTAGAGGTGGTATTGGAAGCCATGGGAGGTTATCAGTTGGCCCAGAGAGGAGGAATAGAGAGAGAAAAGGAGAGTAACAATATGTAAAAAATCATAAAATAAAGTAAACTTGATTACCATCTAATCACAATATAGTGTGAATAAAACAAACCCCAATACTTAAATAATCACCCAACCCAAAAAACAAAAAAAACACAAAAAAAACAAACAAAAAAAAAACAACAAAACAAAAAAAAACACAAAAAAACACAAAAAAAGAGTCCACAAAAAAGGAGTCCCAAAAAATCTTTGTCTGTGATATCTTAATTCTTCATATCTTCCAACATTCTTAGTGATATACTTTAAACCCGATCTTCATATACCTCAAGAAAAAAGAACTCAACATGTGTGATATCTTCAAAAACAGAATTATCTACACAACTGTGCCACACGTGTTTCATGCACATAAAAATAACTGTGCCACCATAACCGTGAAGAAACGGGGATAGCCCTCAACCTTAGGAGTCAATCCACTGCATACCACCAACGAGAGTTCATAGTTACCCTCACAGTGATATCAAGGGTCTGAGTATTGCCTTCCACTTTAAGGATATTCTTTCAGCCTTTCCAGCCACTTCCACAGACCTCAATAACAGACCATGGATCAGTATATGTAAAAAGTACTTATAACACTTTATTGTAGCAACTTACATTCAAGTAAGATAACATCAGCTTCACAGACGGTATGTTCCCAATCCTTCCTCTCATCGCCAGTGTATAGATTGCCACACTATCTCACCGAGGGAGGAATAATTGCCGTGGGTTCCCAGTCCCTCAAAGCCCCATGAGGATTGCAGTAAACACATCCGCATGTACCAGGATCAAAGATGGCCGTCGCCGCACTTCCGGAAGAGCGTACCTACGTCACCACGTCACCACGTCACGTGCCCCGTGGTGACGTAGGTACGCTCTTCCGGAAGTGCGGCGACGGCCATCTTTGATCCTGGTACATGCGGATGTGTTTACTGCAATCCTCATGGGGCTTTGAGGGACTGGGAACCCACGGCAATTATTCCTCCCTCGGTGAGATAGTGTGGCAATCTATACACTGGCGATGAGAGGAAGGATTGGGAACATACCGTCTGTGAAGCTGATGTTATCTTACTTGAATGTAAGTTGCTACAATAAAGTGTTATAAGTACTTTTTACATATACTGATCCCATGGTCTGTTATTGAGGTCTGTGGGAAGTGGCTGGAAAGGCTGAAAGAATATCCTTAAAGTGGAAGGCAATACTCAGACCCTTGATATCACTGTGAGGGTAACTATGAACTCTCGTTGGTGGTATGCAGTGGATTGACTCCTAAGGTTGAGGGCTATCCCCGTTTCTTCACGGTTATGGTGGCACAGTTATTTTTATGTGCATGAAACACGTGTGGCACAGTTGTGTAGATAATTCTGTTTTTGAAGATATCACACATGTTGAGTTCTTTTTTATTGAGGTATATGAAGATCGGGTTTAAAGTATATCACTAAGAATGTTGGAAGATATGAAGAATTAAGATATCACAGACAAAGATTTTTTGGGACTCCTTTTTTGTGGACTCTTTTTTTGTGTTTTTTTTTGTGTTTTTTTTGTTTTGTTGTTTTTTTGTTTGTTTTTTTTTTGTTTTTTTTTTTTTTTGGGTTGGGTGATTATTTAAGTATTGGGGTTTGTTTTATATTCACACTATATTGTGATTAGATGGTAATCAAGTTTACTTTATTTTATGATTGTTTGTACTTCAGGGGAAGGATTGTGGTAGTAACTTGATGGGAATTTATTTATTGTGAGAAAGGATAGTGCTATTTCCTTCTACATTAATATGTAAAAAAATATTAATAATAAAAAACAAACAAACCCAACAACGAAATAACAGGTGAGATTGACATATAAATACACATACAAAATAATGAATCGCAATGGTGGGAACAAAATGGTTAACTCAGTCAGTGCAATAAAAAGAAACTCTGCATCATACAGAGGCAACCAACACAACCGACTGCAAACTGAACAATGACACATTAAAGAATAACTCCTCCAAACAGTCATCAAATTTTTCTAGAAATCTGTGAGAAAGCAGTTCAAATCGACATCAATATTTAACTCTGCGGGTCGCAAAGTGTCTAATTCATATATCCAATGGGGTTTCTCTCTTTGACACCTCATTGAACATATCAGTACTCCTCCAATGATAATTAATTTTCTCAATTCCATAAAAGATCAATAAACTGGGATCACTATTATGTTTCAGTTTTGAAGTGCCTCGAAACGCTGTGTTTATCAAAACCTTTTTTAATATTAATATGTTCTCCTACTCACCGTTCTTCCCACATATTGGAAGTGACACGGACACTCCAAACACATAAACCACATGTGAGGAGTCACAAGAAATCAGAGATTTAATACTGTATTCTTTCTTAGTTGATGCTGATCTAAAATTCTTCCTCTTTCTATTATTATACTTTTGGGCAGTTTTACATACTTTACACCTATTACAATAATAAAAAAACCTCCCAATTCGGGAAATAAACGGTTTTTGGTGGATCTATAACGTTATGTCTAATTTTAGTTCTTTAAAGATTTATTCTTCCTGTATACAAATCTGGGTTTGTTGAGATGGTATTTTTTAACACTTCATCTTTTAACAAAATGAACCGATATTTATTGAAAATCTTTTCTATATCCTTATATTGAGCATTATAATCATTTACAAATGTTACCTCATCAAATAATTTTATTCTTTTTGGTAGTACTCCCCAAAAGAGCTTCTCTATTCTTGCCCTGAATGTATACTTTGTTTCTCTAAGAAAGATTTGCTATAACCCTTCTCCATAAACCTATTGATTAATAAATCTGTCTGATCTATAAAATATTTATCTCCGCTACAATTTTCCTCTAATCCTAGTGAAGTGACTTCTAGGGGTGCTATATAACCATCTCGGATGATGACAGCTGGAGACAGGTATATAGCTACAAATACCAGCGAGTTATGATGAGGACCAACAATGGGGCAGAAGGACAGAGCGCACTACACAGGCCCGGTGTTCTTAAATGAAGTGTTTTTGGCCGTGTGTAGCAATCCGAGTGTCAGCTAATGGGTAGTAACGCCAAACCACAAAATAACAAAATGTTTTTCACAGTCCAACTTTAGAGTCTATGATGTGCCCAGGACTCCAGCACGGGATTTGTTGTACATCGAAGATCCCGATTAGATTTGTTCCAGAAATATTACAGATTCATTTATAACTCGCTTGTTCCATCTTCTCCATAAACTGGGTTTATCTCCTGAAAATGAACACACGTGTTATTTGTTAAAGTCTCTTGTAACAGAACAGGGTACAAATAGATCTGGTAATCTGGATGGAGGCGTTTGTTTTTTTTTTAATACTGCGCCATTTCTTTTCTGTATTGGCCTAAAGGTGCCTGCTATCCTCTGCTTGTCAATAGTACAATATTGTTCACCTAACGAGGGGCGTTCAAGTCAAACCGGGACTTTTGAGTTTATATAATAAAAGAAACAAATTTAATGGAGTGGAAACTGCATTTATTTTTTTAAATACTCACCTGCTACATTTATACATTTATCCCAGCGTGTAACTAATGCCTTGACAGCTTCGGCATGGAAAGATTTGTCAGCCTGACCCATCCTAGGACAGCCGGCTTCATTCCTCATCATTACGTTCACCATTCATACAGAAAGATCCTTCTCTTGTGCAATTTCAAGATCGATGATCCAGGACCAGGCGTTCCACGTGCTGAACGTTCATGGGAATGACTGCTGTGGGCTGGGAACCACCAAGCCCGGGATCATCACTGATGGACGGACGGCCATCTTTGAAACATTTACACCATTCAAATGTCTTACTGCGGGCTGAGGGTCTCATAATCGTACTGTGCTTGACGTCTCCGTGGGTTTTACTCCTTCATTCACAAGAATCACCACATGCTGTTCCATGCACGCACTAACACTGTTGTCCGCCATCTTGATTAACGCTCTCTGGACTGGCCCACAACATGTTACGCCACCTATCAGTAACAGGACACACTTGCCACTTACTACTACGTGTAGTACCGCCACACTAGCATCCCTTTTTATACCTGGAAACTGAAAAGTCCTGGTTTGACTTGAATGCCCCTCGTAATAAGTGAGCAATTTTTTTTTTTTTTTTTCGTTAACCACTTCAATACCGGGCACTTTTACCCCCTTCCTGCCCCGGCCAATTTTCAGCTATCAGCACTCTCATGCTTTGAATGACAATCGTGCGGTCATGCAACATTGTACCCATAAGAAATGGATTTGTTTAAAGTGGTTTTCTTCATTGCTATTAAAAATTTTGCAAATAAATAAGCTTTATGTATTTAGGCCAAACTATATTCTGCTACATTTTTTGGTGAACATAACCCAAGTCAGTGTTTATTTTTTAGCCTGCAGGAAAGTTATATAATCTACAACAACTATGGGATATGTATCTGAAAATTGATCAATCCTGATGTCCTGACAGCCGATCTCATTTCTTGAGGCCAAAAAATGCCAGGACAGAACAAATCCCCCCTAAATGTCAGGACAGTACAAATCCCCCCTAAATATCAGGACAGTACAAATCCCCCCTAAATGTCAGGACAGTACAAATCCCCCCAAATGTCAGGACAGTACAAATCCCCCCCAAATGTCAGGACAGTACAAATCCCCCCTAAATATCAGGACAGTACAAATCCCCCCCAAATGTCAGGACAGTACAAATCCCCCCCCAAATGTCAGGACAGTACAAATACCACCAAATGTCAGGACAGTATGAAAACCCCCACATGGAAGAAAAATATATTTGAAATATATTTTAAGTTTTTTGCAGGTGCGACACTTTTTGATTTTTCGGTCCTTTCCCACCTGGAACTCTTTTCGGGAATCCCGGAATATCCCCTCGGCGGAATTCTTTCGATATCTTCAATTGCGACACTGGCTGCTCTCGCTGCGGGGTACTTCTGCTTTCCCATACCTGAAATCTGCCTTTGAACAGCTTTGCCAACAGCGTCCGGGCGCTCTGGGCCTTATATCCCTTCTTTATGCAGCTCTGAACAGACGCTCGTCGCATACTTCTCTTTCATATGTTGTTCAGTGGGAGCGCGATCTGGGAGTGGCTGTGGATCTGGAGGACTGGAATAAGGCCTGGTCACTCATAGCTAAATGCTCATTTAATACGACCACACTGGAGGCAGCCTATAAGGTATTGTTTCGTTGGTACTGGGTTCCGGCTCGGTTGGCCCGAGCTAACCCTGCCTGTAGTGATCAATGTTTTCGGGGTTGTGGCCATCGTAGAGATGTATTGCATATCTGGTGGTCATTCCCGAGACTGTTTCGTTTTTGGTCTCGTGTGTTTGGCCTCCTTTTCACCTTGTTCCATCTCTCCATACGCCGGGATGCTCGGTATGCTTTGCTTCATTGCCCCATATGGGGCCTCTTGGCTCACCAGCAGAAGTTGGCTTCCTATCTGTTTTTATCCACCACTAGAACAATTGCTCAGGCCTGGAAGAGTCCGTTTGTTCCTCTTCAGGGGGTGCGGGATCGTATGACCACTATGATGCTCAACGAACAGGTGTTGAGTATCCGCAACGACTCCCAACGTAAATTTTTGAAAATATGGGAGCCGTGGTTGCAATATGCCTTTCCCTCACTCCCCCCGGCTAGTCTGGGGATGTAATGGCATTCGGTATTGGCGCTCTTGGACCCCTGCTCTTTTCCCCCCCTCTTTTTTTTTTCTCCTCTTTCTTCCTTTTTCTCTCTCTCTCTGTTTTTGGTGTGACTGGACAACTGCATTTAGTTGTTATAGTCAGTTACATTAATGTTTTGTAACTTATGTGCCATTGATAGCCCCTGCGTGGGCGTACCTTTTGCCCTGTTGGCGTTAGAGCACTGTTTTTCCTTTTTTTTTATTTTGCATTTTGTTTATCTGTGCAATTGATAGCCCCTGCGTGGGTGTGTTTTATTGCCTCTGTTTTATACTGAAAAATTAATAAAAACCATTGAAATAGAAATATATTTTAAAACTATTCTTTCCAAAAATATTGACATATATTTGAAATGCTACAATTTCAGCCATATTCAATATATTTCAATAATAAATATATACATACATATACATACTGTATGTTGAAATGCATTTTTATTACAAAATATATAAAAAAATATTTTTAAAAAATAAATTTCAAATATACTGTATGTCTTTAAAAATGCAAATCTACATTTTTGGAATGCATTTACAAATATATGTAAAAATTATATGTTAATATATATTGTAACCCTCTCCCCTCCCTCCATTACTTTCCTCTCCCACCTCCTTTTTTTCCTTCCCAAATTTCTTCTTTACTCCCTATTACAGCAACCCTGACATTTACAAAGAAAACCAAATGTCTTTTGACCCCTTAATGCCACCTCCTGGCGGCCCTCTAAGTGGGCTTTATTTCCTGGGAGGCGGCGCGGCTTCTGAATCAAGACTCTAAAACTTCAGTATATTTCATAACTCATGAAGTAATACCAGCACAGCCAGGACAAGGACATATTTACCCCCCTTAGTTAATTTGTGGCATTTTAAGCCCAAACATTCCTATATTAGAGGATATCAGGAAGCACTAGAACACCTTGTCCCTCCTGGGTAAAGTAGACATCCGAAACATGCCATATTTATATCCATGTCAAAGCTAATTTCAAGCGGGACAATAATATGCAGGTAAACAGACTGTAACCTGTAGGTATTCAGAGATATTGATACTTATAGAAAGCTGTACCTGGGATACAGTCACATCCTGAGGCCACTCCTCAGCAGGCCCGAACTGGCCATAGGACACACCAGGCATTTGCCCCAGAAGGCTGGGGCCGCTTGGACAGGAGAGGCAGCTGGGTGGCACATAGAGGACGGTGCATTTCTTTGTTCCTCTATGTTCCGCCCGGCCGCCTCTCCTATCCATCTCCTGCAGGCTGCATGCCCTGGGCTCCTATATACTCCCCCCCCCTTCCTTCTTTCCTTCCTTCCCTCCTTCTTTGCCTCTTTCCTTCCTTCCTTCCCTCCTTCCTTTCTTTCTTTCCCTCCTTCTATACTTCTTTCTCTCTCTCTCTCTCTCTCTCTGTCTCCTGTTTCCCTCCTTCCTTCTTTCCCTCTTTCTTTCCTGCTCTCCCTCCTTCCTGCTTTCCCTCCTTCATTTTTTCCTACAAAAAAAATTAAAAATATAATAAAATATAATATCGTAAAAAATTCAATATGCTGTTACACAGTTAATATTTATGTTAATGTACATGAGAATTCATATAGTTTATTCTTTGTACCATTTCCTATGGATATTTCTATAGTTAGTAATGCTGCCATCCAGTGGTCTTGTTTGGTAATGCATTTGTTTTCATATTGCCTCCCTGAGATCTATGACACAATTCCTTTGCATATGAAGCTCCTCCCTTCTTCTTGAGTACAGCATTTCCTGTGTCATGGAGGCAGCCAACAGTCCACATGTAACAGGGACACATGTATTCTGCATAGTACGCTACAGAAAGTATCATCTTTTGACCGCATAATACTGGAAACCATTCATTCTGCTGTATCCTGTTGTCACATGTACAGAATAAAGCAACTTCTGGATGAACACAGTATTGGTGAGTTCAAGCTATCTGATAAGGATTGTCCACAGTGATTATATCTGCTTATACAGGCTAGGCAGAGAGGTCTCACAAGGGATAAATCGCTATCACAACAATCTGAGTCAGAATAGTCAGAAGATGCATAGAATCCCTCCAGCCTGCTGTGTATATGTGTGTGTGCCTAATCTGCAATCAAGCTCAGTGCCATCCGCCATCTTGCAAAGCAAAGGGCTGCACAAGCTTACTGCACTTCATGTGAATGTTGAAAACTGTTTCTCTGCATTGAACTGTGTTACCCCACCTGTCTAAGCTGCTGGTCGTCTTCTTAAAGAGACAGTACCAATTTTTGCAGAACAGTAAAAAATGTCTAGACAAGGCTCTGAACACTCCTTTATGGCCGAACCAACGCAGATACATCATTCCTCTGAACCAGCAGACGTACAGGGAGCAGATTCTGCAGACATTCCAGAACAGGGCGTAAAACCCAAACGTACAATAAAACCGACACAGAAACTCAGGGAAAACTATGAAGCCACTAGAGATGAGTTCTCCAGTAATCTGTCAGACCTCTGGGACCAAACTTCACAATGCATGTCAGTTTTGTCACACTTTAATGATCAACCAGCTGAATTAGGAGACTCTATAAATCGCCTATCTGCTGCATATGAACGCTACCTGCGGCTGTCTGTAAAATACTCAGCTTTCTTGCAGCACTCTAATATAGAGGATTCTTCAGCAGAACTGACCAGGACTGATGCACTAAACCAACAAAGGGATCTTGCAGTGCAAAATGCTAAGTTTAAAACAGAACTCCGCATTACTCAACTGCAGGAGGAGACCAGATCTCACAGATCCACCTCAACCAAGCGCACTGCACTTTCTTCTAGATCCTCTCGCTCCAGAAGTTCGATGTTAAGCGATAAGCTATTAGAGGCCCGCGCTGATTCTGAAGCAAAAAAGGCGCAAAGCTCTTTTATCAGAAAGGAAGCAGAGGTAGAAGCACGCAAGATAGCTCAGCAAGCAGAGATGATAGCTCAGCAAGCAGAGATAGAAGCACGCAAGGTAGCTCAAAAAAGCAGAGATAGAAGCACGCAAGGTAGCTCAGCAAGCAGAGATAGAAGCACGCAAGGTAGCTCAGCAAGCAGAGATAGAAGCACGCAAGGTAGCTCAGCAAGCAGAGATAGAAGCACGCAAGGTAGCTCAACAAGCAGAGGCAGATTCCCAAATAAAGATTCTGCAGATGGAAGGGGAGGAAGCAGCTTCCCTAGCAAGGCTGAAAGTCCTTGAACAAGCAATGGGACAAAGTACTAATTCAGACTGCCTTATCCCAGCAGAACTGGAAGATCCAGTTGAACGCACCAGTGAATACGTATTAAAGCATAACATTTGCGAAGATACAGAGTCATCTCCTGTACCTCCTACTAACAACACTGTTCTGACTCTCAACACAGAGACCACTCAGCTCCATATGCCTAAGCCTCTTCAAATCTACAACACAAGTACATCTATGCAGCAAACCACATCAACTCCTGCCAACAACAAGGTGACTTCCAGTGACAAGTCGCAGCTCAAGCCACAGCCAGCACAAGCCTTAGAGACTACACCACAGTTAAACGCTCATGCAACATCATTTTACCCTGGTAAACCTCACCCTACATCACCAGAGAACTTTCACACCCAAGGGGTTCCACAAGTTACTTTGGCACCAAAGAGTGAGAGATCAGACTTGAATGACTTTGCCAGATATATGATTCGCCGTGAGCTCATTAACACCAGCCTCTCAAGGTTTAACGACTATCCAGAGAGCTACAGGGCCTGGAGATCAACCTTCAAGGCTGCTATTGCTGATCTCAACCTTACTACTAAGGAAGAACTTGATTTGCTCATAAAGTGGCTGGGACCAGAATCTGCAGATCGTGTTAAAAGACTGAGAACAGTACATGTTGACCACCCAGACGCAGGTCTTGTTGCTGCATTGGCAAGACTTGAGCAAGCCTATGGTAGCTCTGAAGCCATAGAGAGCGCTCTATTCAAGAGACTGCAAATCTTCCCAAAAATAGGAAACAGAGACTATCGCAAGCTCCAAGATCTAAGTGACCTCTTCATGGAGCTAGAGTTGGCAAAGACAGGCCCACGTCTATCTGGACTAAGCTTCCTGGACACCGCTCATGGTGTCAACCCAGTGGTGTCTAAACTGCCATACAGCCTGCAAGAGAAATGGGCACAACAGGGCTCAAGGTACAAAAGAGACTATAACGTATCCTTTCCTCCATTCTCATACTTTTGCAGGTTCATTAGTGATCAAGCCTGGATGATGAGAAACGATCCCAGCTTTAGCTTCAGTGAACCAAACTTGCCTGCTTCATCCTCATCATCATCAAGGTATGATAACACAGCAGCTAAATGTAGAGACTGTACTAGAGCAATATCTGTTAAAAGGACAGACATCTCACCCTCCACAACCTCACCTACTGACCAAGGCATTGTGGATGCCAGAGATAAAGACCCTAATCGTCAGTGTCCTATTCACAAGAAGCCTCACCCTCTTAAGAAATGTCGTGGGCTTAGGGCAAAGACTTTACAAGAGCGCAGGGAGATTCTCCAGAAACTTGGAATATGCTACAAGTGCTGTGCTTCTTATAGCCACTTTGCTAAAGACTGTAAAGTTGTCATCAAGTGTACAGAATGCGGCAGCGACGGACATGTTACAGCCATGCATCCTACTCCACTTCCAGACAACCCGCAGCAGCTACCTACCTCAACCCCTGTCTCAAATTATGGCGGGGAGCAACAAAGTCATGCTCTAGCCAAAAGTAATGTTTCTTCTTCATGCACAGAAGTCTGTGGAGAGGGACTGGATCACAAATGCTGTGCCAAGATATGCCTAGTCAAGATATACCCAAAGGATCATCCTGAGGAAGCTGCTAGGATGTATGCCATAATAGATGAACAGAGCAACAGATCCCTGGTTAAGCCTAAATTCTTTGAGATCTTTGGCTTAGAAGGTCACGCCACACCGTATACTCTCAGAACCTGTGCTGGTCGTGTAGAGACTAGAGATGAGCGAATTATTCAAAAATGTGATTCGACTGATTCGGCGAATTCGTGAAAAAAAATTGATTCGAGTCGAATATATTCGCCGCACACTTCACTCATTGGGGCAGTCACGGGGCCAAAACCAGAGTGTGGAGCCACAGTGTGGCGGTGGAGGCAGCAGCAATGGAAGGCCATACAGCACCCTATGACAAAATGGAACACACCAGCAGTGTGAGGAGACCTGAAAGTGGCACATGGCAGAGTGTGGCGATGGAGACAGCAGCAATGGGAGGCCGTTACAGGGACCCATGACACTCTGGACCTGGCAGCAGCATGAGGAGGCGGTACAGGGGCCCATGACAGATTACGGGCCTGGCAGCAGCATGAGGAGTCGGTACGGGGCCCATGGCAGATTACGGGCCTGGCAGCAGCAATGGGAGGCCGTACAGGGACCCATGACACACTGTGGACCTGGCAGCAGCATGATGAGGAGGCGGGTTACAGGGGCCCATGGCAGATTAGGGGCCTGGCAGCAGCAATGGGAGATGCCCGTAATCTACCAGCACC
>CATNWA010001992.1:0-41504 GCA_951230385.1 Staurois parvus | reverse complement strand
GATTATTGAGGCATGATGAGAAGATGGTATGTCATCTGGAGTCAGGAAACAGACAGAAGTAGAAGTAGAGCAGAGTTTACTCGAAGGCGTGGATATAATATAGAGAGATAGGAGACCAAGAGACCGAGGTAAGAAAAGAGCAAGAAGATAAAGATCAGTGAGTCGCATTTAGAAAGTGGCAATGAGAAATTGGAGAGTAGTAATTATTAATTAAATAATTATGTATTAATTATTTATTAAGTATGTATTATGGGTTCCACCATGAGAGATGTGATGTGAAGGAAGTGTCATCCTCCACCTGGCTAATGAAGGTCTATGGTGTGCAGTGTGTAGAAGACCATTAGTTGATAAAATAATTAGGGAGTCAAGATATAGGGGAGATAAGGACAAAGAGGAAATGAGTGAGAAACGAAGAGAAAATAAATAGCAATTAAACAATTAAGCCATGCACATGACCAATTAGAAGATGGAACTATAGCAATGAGTCCGCGTCTTAGAAAAGAAGGCCTGCTCCTGTATGGATAGGGAGCCTGTGATATAGGACTTCCATTTTCTAAAATAATGGGATTCCTTTGAAGTAGTCGGTGATGTAATTAGATGAAACCTGTCCAAACGGAGGAGAGAGTTGAGCTCCTGTTTGATGTCTGTCATAGTTGGAGGGCAGTTGGAGACCCATTTGCGAAGAATGGCCCATCTTGCAATTAGAAGGCATGTGGATATCCAAGATTTATTATTTCTGAAGGATGACGTTTCTGAAGAGAAGAGACCAATGATTGGCTGTTCCAGAAATCCGAAAAGTAATGGTAGAGGGTGGATGGGTAATCGGAAAGCAGTGACGACGGAAATGAAATGAACAACTTGCTTCCAAAATGTAGAGATAGCAGGACAGGTCCAAAATCTGTGTTGTAATGATGGTTTTTGAATTCCACACAGAGGGCAGGTAGACATAGCCGGATTTGTTTTGGAGTAAAGACAGGGCATATAGGCACGGTGAAGAATCTTAAGTTGTTGTTCACGCCAGAATTTGTTACTATTGAAGGCACAAGTGGATTGAAAGCCTGAGAATAATTGGTCAGCTGTGAGTGCATTGTTGAAATCTTTGATCCAGGATTTCGCAGCATTGAATGTCTCGAAAGGTTTAGCAAATAGAAGGTTCAGCGGTCTATATATGTTCGAAATGTTATATTTTCGAGAGTTCACCAAGACATAAATAAATGTCGATTGAAATCTGGTAGATTTAGTAGGTGCCACGGTGTTAACAAAGCTCCTTACTAGGAGCATGTAGAAGAAATGATGTGTTGGAAGTCCATAAGTTTGCAGGATACTGTTAAGAGGTCTTGGGGAACCCATAGAGATGTCATATAATTGATGTACCAGAGTTAGGTGTTGAACTCACCAAGTATCATATGCATCGTGAGATTGAGGAGGAGGAAAGGAGGGGTTATGATGAATAGGAAGAAAATGTGAAAGCCACGGGAGACCCCAATTTACGCCTGACTTCCCTCCATGTGATAAGGGTGTCGTGAATGAGTGAGTTATGTTTTAAGTGGGGTGGCAAAGAGTTAACATTGGAGTGTAATAAGGCAGAGAGATCATAAGGGTATGCTAGTGCAGATTCCAAATGATAATTAGAGAAATTAGAGGATTGGGTGAGCCAGTATAGGCCTATCTGAAGTAAACAGGAAAGATTATAGATGCGAATATTCGGGAGACCGGAGCCTCCCTCGCATCTTGGTAGGAATAATTTATCAAGTGCTGTGCGGGGAGGTTTGCCTTTCCATAAAAAGGTTGATATTGCCATATTTAGCCTCGTTATGTCATTGTGTTTAAGCAAGAGAGGTATGGTTTGGAGCGGGTAGAGAAGTTTTGGAAAGCTGACCATCTTAAAAAGGTGCGATCTGCCCAGGAGTGAAAGTGGTAAGTCCTCCCACATATCCAATTCCCCAATAATTTTGGCAATCGTTGGCGTATAATTTATCGTATATAAGGATGAAGCTGGCTTCCCTATCTTTATACCTAAGTAGGTAATATGTTTGGGAACGATTTGAATGTCGAGTTTGGCTCTAGGGCCAAGTTGAAAAGTAACGGGGATAGAGGGCACCCCTGTCTAGTGCCTTTGTGGAGAGGAATGGGTTAGATATGTGACATCTCGGGCTGTTGGAGTGGAGTACGTGGTTTGGATTAGATGCGTAAATGGGCCTTCAAACCCAAACTTTCTTAACGCTAAGAAAAGTAATTAAAAACTAACATTATCAAAAGCCTTTTCGGCATCTAATGAGATTATTGCCGCTTCTAGGAGTGTGTCATTCGAGGCTTGATTCAGAGCGGATATCACCTTCCGAATATTCGAGGCTGCTGAGCATCCCTGCACAAAACCTGCTTGGGAAGGATGAATAGGAGTGGGTAAAATAGTTGCTAGGCGAGAGGCGATAAATTTTGACAAGAGTTTTGCATCAAGATTCAGCAGGGATATAGGACGATACGAACCAGGTTCTAATGGGTCTTCATCTTTTTTGGCAATCAATTTAATGTGGGCTTGAGAGCCAGAGGGAAGGTAGTCTCCTCCTGTCTGAATGGTTTGAAACACCGATTGTAAAGTAGGGGAAAGGGTTTCAGCCATTAATTTGTAAAATTCGGCTGTATAGCCATCGGGGCACGGGGCTTTACCATTTGCAAGTGACTTAATAGCTAAAGATACATCCGCCAGAGTAATAGGAGCATTTAAGGCTTGAAGTGAGGTGGGGTCTAACCGTGGCGATGAGACATGGTCCAGGAAGGGGGTAGCTTTAGTGATGTCTGTAGGGTCCGAGCCATAGAGACTGCAGTCGAAGTTTTCTAAAACAGATATAATGTCTAGAGGATCGCTTTTCAGTATTCTCTGCGCGCCTCTCAGAGACGTAAGAAGAGTAGGAGTAAATGGCTTTTTACATAGTCTTGCTAACAACTTGCCTGGCTTATTGCCGAATTTATGAAATTGCAGGTCGGTATGTGATTGGTGTATGGCCCCTTGGGCAGCTGCCCATGTGTCAAATTGATGCTTAGCCTCTGACCATGCAGTCCTATTTTCGTGGGAATTAAGAGTTGCTAGATCTTGCTGCGGTTGTCTTATTCGGAGGCTGGCTGCTGAGTAGTTTCGGAGAAGGTTTTTCTTGTAGGTGGAAGTGAATGCTATGATTCTGCCACGTAAAACCACTTTGCCCATCTCCCAAAAGAGGTTGGGGTTTGTTTTATGCTCCGCATTCGTTTCACAGAACTCGCTCCAAGCATTATTCAATACTCAGGGGAAGTCCCAATTGTGTGCCAGAAAGGAGGGGAAACGCCAGGTGTGTGAGTGGTGGTTATTTTGCGCGTGACGTATGGAGATGGAAATCGAGGAGTGATCAGAAATCGCTATATCATGTATCTCAGAATCTTTGATGTTTTGCAAGAGTATGTGATTAACAAAGAAATAATCAATTCTGGATAGGGTATGGTGTACAGGAGAGAAGAAAGTGAAATCCCTTTCCTCTGGGTGTGTAAGCTGTAACGACTCTGTCAGGGCTCCGGGTATGACCAGAAGTGTGTGGACTGACACAGGGAAACGCGAGCTTCAGATATGGTATAAATAAGACAATTTATTTAAGACTAACAATACAAACATAAATGCAGTGCACCAAACCCCAAGCTAACACAAATACATACAACAAGGTGAAACAAAGCCAAACCTAAACTGATATAGATACACAGGTACATACACATATAGAGCACAACATAGTCAGGCAGGCCTGGTCTATAACTATCGGGCAGGTAGGTACAGGAGGAGCAGGCAGAGAGTAATCAGTTCACGAGCCGGGTACAGCAACTAACGTACAGGTAGGTACAAGGGGTCAGGCAGAGAATGGTCAGGGTCAAAAGCCAGGGATCAAACAGGAGAAGTCAGCAGAGGTCAGGATCAGGCAGGGTCGGCAACAAGTCAGGCAGAAACAGGAACAGGAATGCAGGTTACAAGATACAGAGGCCCATGGAAAAACACACACCAAGGCACAGACTGCAGGTCTGGCCATCCCTTAAATACACCACCTGCAATGAGCCCCAGGTAATGGCTAATTGCCGAAGTGAACCTCTGGTTGTTGAGAGCACCCGCTGGCCAGCCCTGGTACTGCAACCCACAAGGCAGGTGAGTCCCTCCACTATTGGCAAGTCCATTCCTGACAGACTCAGTGAAGTTGTTCAATAGCGTGTGTGTTGATGGGGAGGTGGGGTTAGCTGGACAATCCGGTGTGAAAGGTTTTTGTCTGTCTTCTCGCATGTTCATACATTGATTGAAGTCTCCTCCCAACAATACAGGGAGGTGCACAAAATTTGACAATTTTGAGGACAGATCTTGAAAGAAAGGTTTGGGCGAGGAGTTTGGTGCGTATATATTGGCCAATACTAAAGGAGAGGAACCTAGCATGACATGGGCCGCAACGTATCAGCCCTCCTCATCTGTGTCTAATGTGACAATGTCGGGTGTGAGGCGTTTATGAAAAAGGATGAGTACACCTGCTTTGCCAGAGAGAGATGGCGACCCCAGCACTTGTCCTACCCATAATATTTTCATACACATAAAGTCCATTTAGGTTAGGTGAGTTTCTTGAGGAACGCGATGTCTGTGTTCATGCGTTTTAGATGGCGAAGAATGGCCATGCGTTTATGAGGCAATCTCAGGCCCTTAACATTCCATGAAATCACATGAAGCATAGGAAAGTAAATGCAAGGATGATTAGGAAGGTATCAGTATCGTCCTTGCTGATCAGCAGATCCGCAAACTCAGTCTCATGGTCTGCGCTCCCTTGGCTCTGTGTGAGAAGAAAGGGCGTTGTGGGGTCTCCGGGTAAGAAAGAGATAGAGCAAAGAGAAAGAAGAGAAGAGAAGAGGGGGGAAAACATACAAAAATTAGACCATCCCAACATGGGTCGATCGAAAAACTGAAAAGAACAATAAACTGCATAGTTACTTGGACTTCAAATTATTCCACATGTGATCTCCTTTCTTTAGCCTGCGTTACCGGAAATTATTAGGTGTGGATCCTGTACCGAGGAGTTGCGTTGTCAGGTAGGGGGAAGGAAGAGCCCCCTATGGAGGCATCGGCCATTAGTGAAAAAAGGGATCAACTCACTCTATTATCTGCGGTAGCGCAGCAGCCAAAAGTATGATAAGACATTGCATACATATTGTAAATAAATCATTGTAAATAAGAATGAGAGAGAGCCCATGAATCCAAAGAGAACAGGATTGAGCAGCGTCATTAACCAATAATATTATAACTGAACTAAAAGCTTGAGCATGAGGCGGTGACTACCAGTATATAAGTTTTCCAGTAAGGTGTGTCTCGGCCTTCAGGGTGGTCTTTGCTTTGCTGACGTGTTATTAATGCGCTGGCATTTTGGTGGGTCCTTTCTTGGACTGCGTTGATCTTGCGGGCCGAGATCTCATGGTGGTTGTAAAATCAGGTAAATTATTTTGTAAGAATAGAATGGCTTCCTCTGGGTGTGCGAATAATTTGCTTTCCCCTGCAGGCGTAGTGAAGCGAAGTGTAGCGGGGTAAGCAAGGGTGAATTTTACCCCTTTCTGAAATAGGGTAGCACAAATTTGTTGGAACGACTTGCATTTGTGGGAGACTTCTGGCGAATAATCAGCAAACAGTAAAAGCTTGTGACCATCCAGTTGCAGGGAACTTAGAAAGTTACGAAATGAATTAAGAATGGCTATTCGGTCAGCGTAGTTAAGATACTTAACAATTGTAGACCGCGGCATGCGTCGATCATTTGAGGGGGCGCCTAATCGGTGTGTCCTTTCGACCTGGCAATGTGTCGTGATTCCCAGTGCTGCGGGTATACGTTTACAGCAGATTTCAGATAATTGACCTGAACTGTAAAATTCTGGGAGGCCCACAACCCGTAGATTATTCCTGCGTGAGCGGTTTTCTAAGTCATCCAATTTTTTTAGGCTGGTCTGTTGCTCACGTTTGACGTGTAGACCGCGCCTGCATTGCTTGAAGCTCATCCTCTAAGTCTGAGAGGCGGTGTTCAACTTTAGTTATGCGTTTGGTGTTTTTTCCCAAATCTCTTCTAAGCTGCTCTATGTCCTGATGTACTGCTCTGTCTACTGCTGTGTTGCTTGGGCAGCAACAGCCTGTGCAATTTGCTCATATTGATCCGTGGGACTACTGTGCTCAGCACGCCCTATCAGGAGAGTGTGGGGCGGCTGTGCCTCTCTCCTACCTGGTCCTGACCCTGGATCTGGGTCTGGCTCCCGTTCTGTCTCCATGCTGGCCATCAGGGGAGAAGAGCTGGGGCTGCTGTGCTCTGTAGCAGATGCTGTGGAGCTGCTATCAGCAGTGAGGTCAGTGGCGGCCATCTTGGCTGCACGGATGGAAGACCTGTCCCTCTGTGACCAGGATCCTGTGCGGGTGCCGCCGGCCACAAGTACCGCTCCATAGGTGGTTGGGAGCGGGGGAGGCAGGGGGGCACTGCCGTGCTGTTTAGGTAAGCCCTCCGGTGCAGGAGGCTGTATTTATATGCAAAATGTTGCGGAGCCGCGGGATGCCTTCAATACCTCATGCGGTGCCGGAACCGGAAGTTCTTCAAATTCTGTTATTAAAACACACCTACCATTCGATTTTTAGACTGATCATTTCTTTGTGAGTGGACAAACATTCAAAATCAGCAGGGGAGCAAATACTTATTTCCATCACTGTACATACTTTGCGGAAAACTCGGGATCTGTCTCTTCAACAGTGCCCCTGTGGGAGGCGCATAAAGCCAGGGTGATGGGTCCCATATTACAGCTGGCGGCGGCACGGAAGTGGGAACGCCATCTTTTGGATCTTTATTCTCTACTGGCCTCTGCGGATGCTTGTTGATTATCCGAGGCGGTGCAGATGGCCCTCAACGCTGGTGTAACCATATAGAAAGTGCTTCAAGCTATCAAATCTCTACAGTCCTGATGGCTTTTCCAGTCTCTATTATAATAAATTTGTGACCCTGTTGGCACTCTTCTTTGCTGATTATTTCAATGAGTTACTCCGTCTCCGGATGCGCTCAGGGCTCATATTTCCTAAAACGACAGATTGTGTGCAGGAACCGCGAGCCTTTTTGGCCCATTTTTTTTCTTAATGAAGATCTGAAGATATTGGGCAATATCCTTAGTCTTCATATCAATAAATATTTGCGTAGTCTGGTCCACATGGACCAAGTAGGTTTTGTCCCTGGGAGGCAGGCGGGTGATAACGTTCGTAAAGTGGTCCACCTTAAACACCTTCTACAACAGAAAAAAATCCTGGGATTCTTACTGTCCTTAGACGTATATAAAGCCTTTAATTCTCTATCCTGGCAATATCTGTGGTTTGTGCTGTCTCGTTGGAGTTTTGGGGACTCTATTCTCTCTTGGATTCAAGCCTTGGATTCGTCCCCTTCAGCTTTGGTTAAATACGCTGGGTATTTCTCAGATTCCTTTCCTATTTGGAGAGGGACGAGACAGGGCTGCCCCCTGTCCTCAGTGCTCTTTTCCTGGCGCTTGAGCCGCTGGCTTCAGCACTTTGGGCTGATTGTAATATATCGGGTGTTCCATATGCGGGACAGGAATTTAAGTGGAACCTTTTTGTGGACGATGCCCTCTTGACTCTCACTATTCCCCTGATGAAGCTTCCAAATTTGCAACAGGTTTTTATGCGCTTCTCCTTGATTTCGGGTCTCCGAATTAATTTGGATAAGACTGTCGCACTCAATATTACTTTGACCTCAGATTTGGTTTCACGCCTACAATCCCACTTCCCTTACAAATGGGCTTCCTCTTCTCTTGAATACCTAGGCATTCGCTTGACCCCACCTATGTCTTGTTGTTTGCTGTGAATTATTATGCATTGCTTCGGCTCCATATCCTCTCTTATGCACTTCTGGCAATTTTCACACCTGTCTTGGATAGGACGGGTTAATTCAGTGAAAATGACCATCCTGCCGAAATTGTTGTACTATTTTCGCACTCTTCCAGCGCATGTTCCTCCTCATTTCCTTCAGTTGATTCAAGCGAGGATTATGCGCTTTATCTGGGCCTGTAGGCACCCCAGAGTCTCCAGAAATACGCTTTTTGTCCACAAACTCCAGGGTGGTCTTGGGGTGCCTAATGTAATTAAGTATTATCAGGAGAGCCAGATTGCCCCACTGTCTATGTTGCACACTTCCTCTGACGTTCCTCTCTGTGTCCTACTCTATCCCCCCGGCAGAATTTTTTCGTTACCTTCAATTGCGGCACTGGCTGACCTCACTGCAGAGCACTTCTGCTTTCCTGTACCAGAAATCTGCCTTTGAAGAGCTTTGCCAACAGCGTCTGGGTTCCCCAGGCCTTATTTCCCTTCTTTATGCAGCTTTGAACAGATGTTCAACGCATACTTCTCTCTCATATATTCATTTAATACAACCACACTGGAGTCGGCATACAAAGTTTTATTTAATTGGTATTGGGTTCTGGTTTCTTTGGCCCAGGCGAACCCTGCCTGCTGTGATCGATGCTTTCAGAGTTGTGGCCATCGTGGAGATGTATTGCATATATGGTGGTCATGCCCGAAACGGATTCGTTTTTGCTCTTGTGTATTTGGCCTCCTTTTCACCTTGTTCCATCTCTCCATACGCTGGGATGCTCTGTATGCTTTGCTTCATTGTCCCATACCGGGCCTCTTGGCCCGGTATTGGACCTGTTGATCTGTTGATCTGTTGAAGCCCTCAGTTCAAAGTTCCTGTTGATCTGACAGAAATGCCCTCAGGTTCTAAGTCCTGTCATGAGCTGACAACACAAAGCATTTTTGTGGACTTCTTCACAACAGAAACCAAGCATTCTACAGTCTTATGATAAAAACTAGGAGGACTAATTAGACTTTTTAAGATAACACAGGAAGTGTACGCAGGACACATCTATATGTCTGACATGATTGATGGGTATTGTTTGCACTTATTGATCAGATAGATTCCAAGATGCTGTTTAGAAGAGAAGAGAAGTACAGCCAAAGATCTTTTGGCTGTACTTCTACTGTGGATCACAGGGTGCAGTTCATTCTGCACTCCTTTGACCAGTTTTCAGCTGACAGCGGGCAGAAGTCCACTGTCAGCTGAAGTCACTCAGCCAGTCCAGACTGGGGAAAGATCCCGACTTTAAAGTCGGGATCCACCCCAGAGTCTGGAGCAACACCTGGCTCAGCCTCTCAGCAATGCACTGAGAGTCTTAACCAGCCACTCCCACCCCTCCACAGCTCAGCGCTCCAGTGAGTGTGGGGGGGGGGATCGAGCAAACAGCGGTGACTGACAATGCAGCTGTGAGAACTCAACGATCGGCAAGCATGTGGTCGCTGAGTTCTCACACTTGGAGCCGGTGGGGGCCAGATGTAGCTTCGGACTGATGCTGCATCCACCTAGGTAAGTATGAATAAAAAAAAAGCAAGCGCACACTTCTCTTTAATGATATTTTGAGGAGACCAAAAGGTAGCAGATAGGAGAATTTCATTATCAGGTTTACATACACTTTAAATTAAAACTCCACCTTTATTACTTTTTCTGCTTATAACAAATTTCCTCTACATTCTTCTTTGTTTTTTTTTTTACATACTTTGCAATTCCTTAAAAGCATCATTCATGTTTTCATATTTTACTACTGGCCATAGCCAGTCTCTACATACAAGGAAGTCCAGCAAATCCTATTTTTATGTTACATGATAACTATAGAACCAGAGAAAAAAAATAAAGCTAAAGATATATCTCTTAATTTATAATACAACATAACTCTAATATATAAATACTATTTACTCTCCCACAATGAACTGATGGAAATCAAATTGCTAGCTGTGAGCTAAAACAGTATATGTGTTTATTTTCTTAGAAACTTTGACACAGATGCTCATTGTGTTTGTATTGATCTTCCTGCAGACAGTGAAAACTGCATGAAATGTCCTGATGATGAATGGCCAAATGAGAAGAAGGATCGGTGTGTTCCAAAATTGGTGGAATTTCTCTCCTACACCGAGGATACAATTGTTGCAGTATTTTCATCTGTCTCCATCTTCTGTTGTCTTCTGACTGGTTTAATATTGGGGATATTTCTACATTACCAGGACACCCCCATTGTTAAAGCGAATAACCGGAACCTGAGCTATCTCCTCCTGGTCTCCATCATGCTGAGCTTCCTCTGTGTCTTCTTGTTCCTCGGCCGTCCAGTAGATGTAACCTGCATGCTGCGTGTAACCTCTTTTGGTGTCATCTTCTCAGTTGCGCTCTCTACTCTACTTGCCAAAAGTATCATGGTGTGTATTGCTTTTAAAGCCACCAAACCTGGAAGTCCCTGGAGGAAATGGATGGGAGCCAAACTGCCAAATTTTATAATCTGTGTGTTCTCACTTGTTCAAGTCATAATCTGTGTCACTTGGTTGTCTATTTCTCACCCCTTCCAGGATGAAGATGCTCACTCTTATCAGGGAAAGATCATCATTCAGTGTAATGAGGGTTCAGTTATCGGCTTCTACTCTGTCCTGGGATATATGGGGCTTCTGGCAGCTGTGAGCTTCATTATAGCTTTTTTAGCCAGGACATTACCGGACAGTTTTAATGAGGCCAAGTACATCACCTTCAGCATGCTGGTGTTCTGCAGTGTCTGGATTGCCATGATCCCGGCCTATCTGAGCACTAAAGGGAAAGACATGGTGGCTGTGGAGATTTTTGCTATAATGGCATCAAGTATTGGACTTCTTGGTTGTATATTTTTCCGAAAATGTTATATAATTCAGTTCAGACCTGACCTGAATACAAAAATAGGTTTGTTTGAAAACAGAGGATAATATATATTTTTAGTGTTTTGTATACAGTAGTTGCTGTGTGTGTGTGTGTGTGTGTATGTGTATATATACACTGCTCAAAAAAATTAAAAGAACACTTTGAAAACACATCTGATCTCAATAGGGAAAAATATCATACGGGATATCTGTACTGATATGGACTGGGTAACCTACAGAGGACTGAATTCAAAGACACCTAGAAAATTAAAATGAAAAAATGATGCAGCAGGCAGGTCCATTTTGCTGAAATTTCATTGCAGGAACTCAAAATGGTACTCAGTAGTTTGTATGGCCCCCACGTGCTTGTATGCATGCCTGACAATGTCGGGGGAGGCTCCTAATGAGACGATGGATGGTGTCCTGGGGGATTTCCTCCCAGATCTGGACAAGGGCATCACTGAGCTCCTGAACAGTCTGAGGTGCAACCTGGCGGCATTGCATGGACTGAAACATGATATTCTAGAGGTGCTCTATTGGATTTAGGTCAGGCGAGCGTGGGGGCCACTCAATGGTATCAATTCCTTCATCCTCCAGGAACTGCCTACATACTCTTACCACAAGAGGCCGGGCATTGTCGTGCACCAGAAGGAATCCAGATCCCACTGCACCAGAAGGAACCCAGGACCCTCTGCATCAGGAGGAACCCAGGACCCACCGCACCAGGAGGAACCCAGGACCCACTGCACCAGCGTAGGGTCTGACAATGGGTCCAAGGAATTCACCTCGATAGCTAATGGCAGTCAGGGCGCCATTGTCTAGCCTGTAGAGGTCTGTGCGTCTCTCCATGGATATGCCTCCCCAGACCATCACTGATCCACCACCAAAACAGTGTAACGGGGTTAGCTCGGCAGCGGGTGTGTGTGACCCCCTGGATGGGTGCACAACACAAAAAGACAGGCACAGCACAACAGTGGAGGTGAAAACAAACAGGTGCAATTTATTTACAATATTTACAGAAAAATGGTAAACCAAAAAAGAAACATCAAAATAAATTCTGGCCAACTTGGCTACTTACTGCAACAACAGCTTTCCCTAGCTACCCACTAGGTACAGCCTGCTGCTATACCTAGTTGCGAATACTTGGAGGCTAGCCACACAGGCTTTGGTCTCTCTGCACACTGATAAGAGGTCAGCTCCCCAGTCAGTTCAGACACAGATCTGGTTCCAGGTTGGAGCAACTCCCTAAGCACTCTGGGAAGTTTTATACAGGTCTTAATGAGCCCACTACCTTCAGCTGGGCTCATTACCTCCGTGCAGAAGGACTCAGCACTTCCCTCTAGTGGAACAAATCCCCATAAAGCCTGAACCTCGGACAAATGTATCGTCCATCCAGGACGCAACCAGGTGATTTCACCTGTCTACTGTCACATAAGTCATGCTGAACGATGTTACAGGCAGCATAATGTTATCTATGGCTTCTCCAGACCCTTTCACATCTGTCACATGTGCGCAGGGTGAACCTGCTCTCATCTGTGAAAAGCACAGGGTGCCAGTGGTGGACCTGCCAATTCTGGTTTTCAATAGCAAATGCCAATCAAGCTTTATGGTGCTGGGCAGTGAGCACAGGGCCTACTAGAGGATGTTGGGCCCTTAGGCCACCTTTGTGAATTCTGTTTCTGATTGTTTGGTCAGAGATATTCACACCAGTGGCCTGCTGGAGGTCATTTTGTAGGGCTCTGGCAGAATTGGCAGGTCTGACACTGGTGCCCTGTGCTTTTCACAGATGAGAGCAGGTTCACCCTGAGCACATGTGACAGACATGAAAGGGTCTGGAGAAGCTGTTAAGAACATTATGCTGCTGCCTGTAATATCATTCAGCCTGACTGTTTTGGTGGTGGGTCAGTGATGGTCTGGCATCTGATGGATGGGGGGTCTGATGGGGAGGCATATCCATGGAGGGACACACGGACCTCTACAGGCTAGACAATGGTACCCTGACTGCCATTAGGTATTGGGATGAAATCCTTGGGTCCATTGTCAGACCCTATGCTGGTACAGTGGGTCCTGGGTATTTCCTAATGCACAACAATGCCTGGCCTCATATGGCGAGAGTATGCAGGCAGTTCCTGGAGGATGAATGAATTGAAACCATTGAATGGCCCTCAAGCTCCCCTGACCTCAATCCAATAGAACACCTGAGATATCATATTTCGGTAATGGTTGCACCTGTGAATGTCCAGGAGCTCAGTGATGTCCTGGTCCAGATCTGGGAGGAAATACTCCGGGACACCATCCGTAGTCTCATAAGGAGAATGCCCAACGTTGTCAGGCATGCATACAAGCACGTGGGGGCCATACAAACAAACTACTGAGTACCATTTTGAGTTTCTGCAATTTTCTGCAATGAAATTTCAGCAATATGGACTAGCCTGTTGCATACTTTTTTCACTTTGATTTTTGGGGTGTCTTTGAATTCAGTCCTCTGTAGGTTGATCACTTTCATTTCCATCATACGATGGGGCATCCTTATGTTCCTAACACTTTACCCCGTCCATATCAGTATAGAGATCCAGCAGGAGAATTTTCCCCATTGAGATCTGATGTGTTGTCAAAGTGTTCCTTTACTTTATTTGAGCCGTGTATATTGTATGTAGATGTATCTGGCTATATTAACAAATGCATTTTGCTATTGTAGATTCTAAATTTTTTTTAATATTAGTTATAGTTGATGCAATCATGCTCATAATAAGTTCACATTTTAAGAGAAATATCACTTCATTTTAACCCTTTTGCTACCACATGGCATACGTCAGCAGCAGTGGTGGGATTTACACTCATTCCTGACTGACAAGGCAATTGTTGGCTGTCAGGTGGAAGTGATCAGGAAGCTGTACAACTGTTAAATCTCTTCCATGGACCTCCAGTAGTGTGGTTTCACCCACCTTGTTTCCTGGGCTCTGCTGTCCCACCTGAAAAAAAAAAGTAAAAAACAACAACAAAAAAAAGACTTTGCTTAGAACAGGGTTTCTCAGCTAGGGTTCCTCAAGAAGTTGCTAGGGGTTCGTTGAGCAATGAGCAATTTCTGGCTTTTGGATAAAATCCCACTGACACCATTGATCTTTTTAGCTTTTTGTAAGAGGTACAATGACCCAATGAGCCCATTGAATATAATTCTAATGTATCATGAGTTGTAGATATAGTGATTTCTAGTAGGGGTTCCCTGAGCCTGGAAAGTTGTTTCAAAGCTTCCTCTGTATTAAAAAGGTTGAGAAGGGCTGGCTTAGAAGCTTAGAACAATACAGTACAGCACAAGAAGACATTGAAAGAAGATAAACCCTAACCAAAAAAAAAAATACTGAGAATTTTAAGGTGCCATACCAATAACAATCATAAACATTATGTAAAAATGAGCTTTATTATACAAAATACAAGACATGATTGTAGTACAAAAGCTAAGCATAACCATGCTCTCTGAAAACATATACAACTACGTCTTGTAACAATAGAGACATTAAGCTGGATGTAAATAACTCCACGATTGTATATTAAGCCAGTGAAGAGATTACATTTTGATGTATAGAACACTGACACGTTTCACTGGGCAAAGCCAGCTTCCTCAGGGAGGTCTAGTATTAATCTCTAGGATCATAAGCAGAACCATAGTAAACAAACTGAAAAAAAAAACCCAGAAAAGATAAAACAGGATACATTGTACATTTTATTAAAGTATATCTATATATCCAAAGAAGTAGTACCTATTTGTTCAAAGTTCACAATGCAAAGAAACTCACTGTGATGGAAAACCACAATCAAACATTCGGGAGGAGGACCAATTCATTAAATAGATTTAAACATATATAGCATAGAGATGAAGCAAATATACAATAGGTCCTATAGAAAAATACATTGAAATG
This sequence comes from Staurois parvus, assembly GCA_951230385.1. Lineage (NCBI taxonomy): Eukaryota > Metazoa > Chordata > Amphibia > Anura > Ranidae > Staurois > Staurois parvus. The sequence continues at coordinate 26,813 of CATNWA010001992.1, read as the reverse complement.
GTCAAAATAAGCAAAGAAAAAAAAAGAAGTACTTAAAAAGGAGGAACAAAGGAAGTAACTTTCTAAACTGAGCTACTTAAATACATGTAATAAATACTCCATCAATAGTGTCTTAAAGGCCCAAACTGTTCTAAACTACACCCCTACTCCCAACACTGATATCAAACAATTCACATGAGGACCCACAAGTCACTTCTATCTTAAGTACTTTTTTTTTTTTCTTTGCTTATTTTGATCTGTTCAATTTATGTTTTCTATAGAACCTATATTTGCTTCCTCTATATGCTATATATTTACATATATTTAATGAATTGGTCCTCCTTCAAAATGGTTGATTGCATTTTTCCATCGCTGTGAGTTTCTTTGCATTGTATTCTTTGAACACACAGGGTACTATTTCTTTTGACATATAGATATATCATCATACAATGTAGAATATATCCTGTTTTGTCCTTTCTGTTTATTTATCATGGTTCTGCTTATGGTCCTAGCGATATATACCAGACCTCCCTGAGGAAGCTGGCTATACAACTCAGAATTGTATTTAATCTCTTCATTGGTGTAATATGTAACCATGGATTTATTTACTTCAAGCTGAATGTCTCTATTATTACAATATGTAGTGGTATATGTTTTAGAGAGCATGTTTATACTTAGGTTTTGTACTACAATTATGCATTTTTAATATTGTATAATAAAGATAATCTTTACATAATATTTATGATTGTTATTATTATTACAGGTACTTATATAGTGCTGTCAATTTATGCAGTGCTTTACATATATATTGTACATTCACATCAGTCCCTAACCCTCAAGGGGTGTACAATCTAAGATCACTAACTCACATTCATACATACACATATTAGGGCCAATTTAGACAGGAGCCAATTAACTTACCAGCATGTCTTAGAAGTGTGGGGGAAACTGGAGTACCTGGAGGAAACTCACACAGGCACAGTGAGAACATGCATGCAATCTCCAGGCAGGTGGTACTGTGGTTTTGATTTGAACTGATGACTGTAGTACTGCCAGGCGGAAGTGCTAACCATTTAGCCACTGTGCTGCCCGGTATGGTACCTTAAAAGTCCCATTAGTTTTCTTGGTTAGAGTTTTGTCTTCTTTTTGTGTCTCTATAATAAAGGATTATAATAAAGGATGTGGTACCAGTAAAACCTATTGACAAGGTAGACACTGGGTTATATATGTCTCCTTCCCCTCTTTTTCATACCGTACTGTACAATCAGGCCATATTAATATTACTGGCAGAGGGCACCTCATCAATGTTGTTGTTATTATTATTAAACTTTACTTTATTGTAAAACTGCTGAGATTATAAACATATAATAATAATAATAATAATAAGCCTGCTGAGGAAGCCCAATCACAAGGTGTAACACATAGAGGTGGGAGGAGCCAAGCAGCCAAGTATTGGGCCAGCCCTCCAAATCATTGGATTCAGGCATTCCAATCCCCCTCCATGGCCACAGGTGTATACAATCAAGCCCCCTGGCATGCAGACTGCTTCTACAAACATCTGTGAAAGAATGAGTCACTCTCAGGAGCTCAGTGAAATGAAGTGTGGTCCTGTGATAGGTTGCCACCTGTGCAATAAGTCCAGATCCCAGATGGATGGATGGATACATGGAGTTTTTTTCCAGCAGGGGGTCTCACAGTTATCAAGAGATCCTTTTCCTCAGTATGGATGGATGGATGGAGTTATCCCTCTTCTCACTAGGGGGTCTCTTGACTCCTTTCAAACGTTTTCCTCCATATGTGTGTATTCCATGTAATTGAAAGAAAATATATAGTGCCTTATCCTCTTTTTTAAAAGATTTATTAAATATTTATAATGCACTCACATAGGAAACAATAAAAAAAGCCTTTGATACAATTTTGCTTTGTTTAGTAAGTTTTTCTCACTCCCATCTACTTGCTGTGTGTTATGCCTTTAAGCATTCCCCCTGATGAAGCCACGTGACCCGGTGGCGTAACGTGTAGGGGAGGGGCTCTGACATCACGATGCTTAAAGGCATGTGAGTGCATTATATATATTTAATAAATATTTTAAAAAAGAGGATAAGGCTTTATATATTTTCTTTCAATTACATGGAATACACACATATGTGTTTAAAAGGAGCTAAGAGACCCCCTAGTGGGAAGAGGGATAACTCCTTCCATCCATCCGCCTCCAGGAGAAAGATCTATAGAAAACGAGGAGATCTGCTGCTGGGAAAAAGGAAAAACTCCATTCATCCATTCATCAATCTGGGATACGGGATTTATCCATATGTCCAAATCTGGGCCCAATTAAAGGGACACAAGCTTATATGACCTCACTTAATGGTTTTGTCATATGCATCAGGTGAGAGCACAACTGGTGAAGGAGCACAGCATACTATATATACATTTGGTGGACTATATTTTATTTATTTATAGTTCAATACACTATAGAAGACACTATAAGATCACAAATTGTTTTGAGGATTTTTTCTGAGGACTTGATATGTGAAGATATGTATGCAGCACTAGTGTGACTGTTAATATCATATTATGGAAATGTATTAAGGACTGATTATATGGTTTTGCACTTATTGATTTGTGTATATTGTTAGTGGAGCCCGTCACATATTGATTTTTAAACTCTTATTGGTACGTTACTACTCTGTTAATGCAAATGAAAACTCTCTGGATTATTGGAAGTTTGCAAATCGTATTTTTTCATTCCCTATTTTTTGTTCTTTTCTGTTTCTATTTCCTGTTATTCTGAAACTCCAATAAAGAATTATTCAAAGCAGAGTTTAATATGCAATTTCTGTCATCAGTGTCCAAAAAAAATACACTTATTTATTTATTTTTACTGGTGCTAAATGCCTGCTCAAGATCTCAAAAATTGTCCCCTTTTCAAAAAGCCTCTCTGGTTGTGGTGTAATCCTGTATGCTCTTTCCATCTTAGGTGTCCATATGATACCTATATTTGTTTATTAGCTGTGGTTTGATTAAAAAGACTTTTTAGCTATAGCACAAACCTAAACACTATTGCCATTGCCGGTGACCAAAGAAAGACACTATATATTTTTTACATATTCTCAGAAATTATGCCTTTTCAAAAAGTCTTTCTAGCTGTGATTGTACAGTTGTATGCTATTTCCATCATGGGTGTTGAAAAAAAATACAGTAATATTTTTTTTACAGATGCTAAATGACTGTGCAGGTTTTCAGAAGTTGTGGCCTGTTCAGCTGTGCTGCAAACCTGTATGCTATTTGCATCTTCGGTGTCCAAAAAAATAATTATTTTTTTTTTTCTATTGATGCTAAATGTCTGCTCAAGCTCTCAGAAATGTTGCCCTGTCCAAACAGGCTTTTAAGCTGTTATGAACATTTTTTTTGCTAATTCCTTTGTTGGTGTTAAAAAGCTTTATCATTTTTAAATTCTAAATGCATGCCCAAAATTTCATAAATTGTGGCCTGTTCAAAAATGCTTTCTAGCTGTGGTGCAAATCTGTATGTTTTTTCCATTGACAGTAAAAAAAAAAAGACACTAATAATTTTTTTTTTCAGATGTTAAATACCTGCTTCAACTTTTTTTTTCCACAATACATTTTTATTTGGTTTTACAAATATAGTTACAACAAAAAAAAAAAACAAAACAAAAATAGGACAGTGAAAAGCTACACAATATCACAGTATAAGTGTTGCGGTAAAGTTTAACAAAGAAAAAAAAAAAGGAAATATTGAATAATTCCTAACAAACCTACTAGTTCCACGAAATAATCATTTTAGAGTATCCAAAAAAGGTTAAACATAATGATATCTGAGGTTACAGTTCTGAACCAGTCGGACCAGGGTTTCCAAGCTTTGTCAAATTTGGTAATTCTATCGTTTAGGTAAGCTAAAGATTTCTCATAGATGAAGTGGGTCTGGACTCGCTCAATGACTTCTTTTAGAGAAGGGGCTAAGTCTTTTTTCCAGTGTCTAGTAATGGTAAGTCTTGATGCTAGAAGAATATGTGTCACTAAGAGTCGATAATGGATTGGATATGTGTAAGGGATTTCCGGCTAAGAGAATCGCGTTTGGGAACGCGCATGCGCAAAAGAGAAGAACGCTGCAGCGCATGAATCTGCGCTGTACAGGCAGGTGGGCACTAGGACCCAGGCGCACCTGTCACCAATGACGACACTGGGCAGGCACTAGGACCCAGGCGTGCCTGTCAGCGCTGGGCGGCTATTTAACCACCTCCCGACCGGCCATTGCATATAAACGGCCGGACGGTGGCAGTGCAGGGTCGGGTGGCCGTTTATGAACGGCCTTCCCGCACCCTGCTTGTGCGCGTTCCCTGGGCAGCACGCAGCACCGCGATCCGGTGCCCACTGTGTCCTCCGGACACAGCGAAACACCGATTGTCGGACGGGACCTCTGTACGAGGTCCAGATCATGTGATCACTGATTGGCCAATCAGTGATCACATGCAAAGTAGTAAGCAAGATGTCACTTGTGACATCATTGCTTACTACGTGTGAAATCTGTGAATGATCACAGAGGTCACATGGCACAAGGCTATTCACAACAGCCTTGTACCATGTGACAAGGTGTAACCAATCACAGCTCACTCAGTACTTCTCAATGAGTGCAGGAATGCACACAGAGAGAAAGAGAAATGATTGCTTTTACATCCTATATGGATGTAAAAGCAATCAGTGTAAAAAAAAAAAAAAAATCTTCATCACCCCCCACAAGTAGTACAGTGTCACCATGGTGACACTGTACTGCTAGGGTGACAGTATGTAAAAAAAAAATAAATAAAAAATAATAATATAAAAAAAAAAAATAAAAAAAAATGTAAAAAAAAATGTTTAAAAATGATAATTTTTGGTTATAAACTAATTTGTTTTTGTTTTACTAAAAAGATAACGGAATAAATTTTGGCAAAGATTTATGATGAAATATTATTTATTTGCAAAATTGTATAAAAAAAAAACACTTTTGTTCAAACTTTTTGGACTTTTTCATTTACATAGCAAAAAAAATCCCAGCGGTGAAAAAATACCACCAAAATAAAGCTTTATGTGTCTCAAAAAAATGGTAAAAAATTAATTTGGGTACAGTGTTGCATGACTGCGCAATTGTCATTCAAAGTGTGATAGCGCTGAAAGCTGAAATTGCCCTGGTCAGGAAGGGGGTAAAAGTGTCCGGTCTGGAAGTGGTTAAAGAGCACCTTGGTGCTAATTCAGTGCTGACTGGTCTTCAGCTTCCCCCCCCGTGTCCTGCTTGCTTCTGAACATTTCCTTGTTGCTGACCCGGCTTGCTCCTGACCCGACTCCGACTACTCTCCTGCTCCTGGTTCCTGACTCCGGCTCTGTTCTTGACTCTGGCTTCTCTCATGCTGATTTTGTACCTCGCTGCCCGACGGTTGATGACCCTGGCTACTCTATGACCCTGCCCCTGTCCTGGCTACCTACATTTCCCTGCTGCACATCGGGTATTGCACAGAACCTGCTCTGCCTGCTATTCCAGTAACCAAATCAGAGGATATTCTGCCTACCAAAGTCATCATCTGCAAGAGCCGCAAACAACCACCACTGGCGCTCTTGTCCCCCTGGTCCCTAGACTCCCTCTGTTCCAACCTCAGCAAGGTCAGGGCTAGTGACACAAGTGAGGCCGACCTCGTCAATTCAGTCTCTGATCAGGTACGTGACAATATGTATCTATATTTATATTCAGAATGGCTAGGGTAGGATCTGCTTGTTTTAATATCCCAGTAATTTCCGATATCATGTGGAAGACTTTATACCAATAGCTTCTAATATTTTCACATGTCCATAATATATGTAATGGAGTACCAATCTGACCACAGTTTCTCCAGCATTGAGGACTATGTTGTTTTGAGAATTTGACCATTAGGTAAGGAGTTAGATACCATCTTGTGTAAATTTTGTGTATTAGCTCCCAAAGGTTAGCAAATCTAGTAGCTGAAAACACATTCCTGAATGCACATTCCCACTGCTCATTAGAGATTTAAGATCTCTAAGTCTTTTTCCCACTTGATTAAGGGAGTAGTCTTATTAAATTCTGATTTACATTGTAGAAGGTTATAAAATAGGTTATAAAATAGGGTTATACCACCTGATTTCGGAGTAGCAGAGCTATGGATCTGTAAATATACTTTGGGTATATATATTGTTTTTACTGGATGTTTCAATAGGCAACTACTGATATGTGTATAGGTTGGTTTTTCAGAAGAGAGGAGGTTAAATTCTTTCATAAGGAATTCTAAATTTTTTATATTGTTTTCAACACAAATATCTTGTATTGTGCGTATGCCATTATGTTTCCGATTTGAGGTATCTATGCTCGGCATTACGACTTCTAAGGCTGTTATAGGTGTAGGAAGAGGACTTATTCAGAGAGGATCTATAGGCATGGAGCTAAGGATTCCCAGCTTCAATTGAGGCTCGTACAGTTGGTGTTGTTTTACTGTAGAAGTTGAAAACCCAGATACTCCTGCGCTTGGGGATGGACTCAATGTCATTGGGACCACATAACGAAATTCTTGGGATATGCACGCCTTGCTGCCCTCAAAGGACCGAGGAGTCCAAATATACTGAACAGAGAAAAACAAACAGAGGGCGCACCGGCCTAGTGCATTACCTTAAAAGTAAGTTTATTGAATGTTAAAAAATAAGTATTCTACTCACAATAGTCAATAAATAAAAGGCACATCATGAAGGAACAGCTCTGTCCAATTCGCACTGCGCATCTGTCTTATGATGAGAATTCTGGACATTTAAAAGGCTTATGCATTTCTAGCCTCTTCCCCAGAGCCCAGGTATTGTTTTTCTAGTTGGAATCCTTTGCCATGAGCTCCCTAGTAGTATGGCACTTACATCGGTAGTAGAGGCTAGAGTTTTTTCAATGTCACCCCATTTTGTATCATCTTCCACTATAAACCAATGTTTGAGTTGGTCTAATAATGATGCTTTGTGATAGTCCCTAATGTCAACAAATCCCATTCCTCCTAATTTTTTGTGTTTGATTAATATATTATGTTAGCATCTATGTCTCATATTTCCCCAGATGTATTTTTTAAGCATAGATTGTAGTTTTGCTAGATATGAAGATTTAATTGGGATTGGAATTGATCTGAATAGATATAAAATCTGTGGCAATATGAACAGTTTAAATGCGGCCAGTCTGCCAGACCAGGATAGTTCATGTTTAGCCATTTGATTGAGGCGGGTTTGAATTTTTGGATTGAATTTAGAATAATTGAGAGTTCCTAGGTCAGAGGTTTTGTTTGTCAACAATATTCCAAGATAAGGAATGGCTTCATTTTCCCAGATGTAGGGAAATTTGTTTTGGAGGTGCATTTTTAGAATGTGATCTACACCCAGATTTAGGATATTAGATTTGGATGCATTTATTTTATAATATGAAATATTACTGAATTGTATGAGAGTTTGTTGAATTGCTGCTAAAAAGTAAAGGGATTAGTTAGCATTAAATGATGTCATCCGCAAAGAGCGTTATTTTGTGGTGGTTTTTACCCATATAGAAGCCATGTATATCTGGATTGTTTCTTATAGTTGCATCAAAAGGTTCAATTGATAGGTTAAAAATGAGTGGCAACAATGGGCATCCTTGTCTGGTACCATTTATAATTAGGAATGGTTTGGATAGCATGTCAGATACATAGACTTGGCCTGAAGGGTTGAGTAAAGTGCTGAAATGGCATTAATAATTGTTCCTGAAAATCCAAATGTATGCAGTACTTGGAACATGTATGTCCAGTGTATCCTATCAAAAGCCTTTTCGGCATCCAGGGCAAGTAATAAGGAGGGATCTTTATGTGAGTCTGCGTAATGAATTATGTTGATTAGTCCCCGGGTTGCGTCAAATGTTTGTCTACCTTTAGTAAAGCCTAACTGATCAAGCTTGATCAAATCTGGGAGTATATTGGCCAGTCTGCACTCTATAATTTTAGCGTAAATCTTAATATCAGTATTTAAAAAAGAAAGAGGCCTGAAATGTTGTGGGCTGTCGGGATCTTTACCTGATTTGGGGATTGTTACAATTAATGCTTGTAGCATTTAGGAAGGTAATGAGGTGGAAGAAAACACGTCAGTGTATAGTTGGTTTAGATGAGGATTTTTTAACATTTTATAGTATTCGCTGGAAAATCCATCTGGTCCCGGATTTTTGCCATTGGGTAGTTTTTCTATTGTTCTGTTTATTTCATTTATTGTGATAGAGGAGTTTAAGATACTCAGTTGTGATTTCGAAAGAGTGGGTAAGTGAATGTGTGATAAAAACGCTTGTATGTTTTCTATAGAAGGTTGGAGAGTGGATTTGTCTTGATTTAGGTTATAAAGCGAATCGTAGTAACTAGCAAATGAATTTGCTATTTCTTGAGGATTAGTGATTTTAGTTTTATCTTTTGGGTTGATAAGATACGGTACAGGGGCGGACTGACCATTTGGAAACTTGGGCACTGCCCGAGGGCCGAGGTCAGTAGGGGGCCCCATGAGATGCCCCTGGTGCCTTTTTAATAGGCTTTTTTTACTTTGGGCAAGGACACAGGGGCCCCATGATCCCCTATTGCCTGGGGGCCCCATGAGTTCTCAGTCCGCCCCTGATATGGTATTTTAGTTCTAGTATGCAGGGATTTCATTTTATTCGCTAGGTATTTCCCTGCTTTGTTTCCATTAGAGTAGTAGCTGAGTTTTAATCTTTGCGTACTTCTATCAAATTGGTACATTAGTAAGGAGCGTAATTCGTTCCGTAGTCTGGAGAGTGTATTCGAGGTGGTTTGATCGATTTGAGCTTTATTTTGCATTTCTAGTTTGCGAATATCCTGTAGTAAGTCATGAAGCTGTTCATTTCTTTGCTTTTTAGCTTTAGCGCACATTTGTAAAATGATACCACGTATATATGCTTGGTGAGCTCACCAAAGGGGGCCAGAGTTTGATACAGATTGCAAATTTATATGTAAAAACTCTGCAAGATGTTTTTCAAGTATCAAGTTATTGTTGGGGATTTTTATAATAGACTAATTTACGCACCGGAGGTTGTCATATCAATAAGTGGTTATCCGTAATAGTGATTGAAACCAGCGCGTAGTCTGACCACATTATATTGCCTATGGATGATGTGGTCACATTTTGCAGTAGCCATTTATCTACCAATATAAGGTCAATTCACGAATAAGATTTGTGTCTAGCCAAAAAAAAAGGTGTAATCTCTTTCAGCTGCATGTTGACACCTCCAAACCTCATAGCCATCCTCATTTATTAGAAAGAGGTACAGGGTGGGGTAGTCTTTTTTGAGATTTTGTTGAGTTTAGGTTTCTGTCAACTATGAGGTTGAAGTCACTGCATAGTATAAGGCAGTGTTTCTCAACTCCAGTCCTAATGGACCCCAACAGGTCATGTTTTCAGGATTTCCCTCAGATGAAACAGCTGTGGTAATTACTAAGGCAGTGAAACTAATCAAATCACCTGTGCAAAATAATGGAAATCCTGAAAACATGACCTGTTGGGGGTCCATGAGGACTGGAGTTGAGAAACACTGGTATAAGGGAACCAGAAGGATTTTTGGAGATTAGTTTGAAGATCTTTGTAAAGTATCTTTTTGATGAGTATTAGGTGCATATGAATTTACTATAGTGTAATCTGTAATATCTATTGTACATATAAGAATCTGGTACCGGCCTTCGGGGTCTGAGATATTTTTATGAAGAACAAAGTTTAGTGTATCTCTAATAGCAATGAGTACTCCTATTTTTTTTCAGAGGCATTGGCAGTATAGACATGTGGAAACTTTTTGTTGTAGCATTTCGGAGAGGCCGTATCTAAGAAATGAGTCTCTTGAACTCAGAGTATATCACATTTATCTTTAAATGCCTGTTTCCATATGTTTGTACATTTGGCCAGATGATTCAACCCATTGACATTGATATTTTTTTTTAACATATAAAACAATGATATGATATGATATAATATGTTGAAATATGTTTTATATATTACAAATGATATGAAAAATATTTTTAAAAATATTTTTTTAAACATATTGTTCAGATTTTTTTTAACATATAAAACAATGATATGATATGTTGAAATATGATTTATATATTACAAAATATATGAAAAATATTATGATATGATATGATTTGATATGATATGTTGAAATGCGTTTTTTATATATTACAAAATATATGAAAAATATTTTTAAAAATATATACTTTTTAAACATATTCTTCAGATTTTTTTAACATATAAAACAATAATATGATATGATATGTTGAAATACATTTATATATTACAAATTATATGAAAAATATTTTGAAAAATATATATTTTTTAAACATATGCTTAAGATATTTTTCACATATAAAAAAGTAATTTTACCATATACAGTGGAGCAAAAAAGAATTTAGTCAGCCACCAATTGTGCAAGTTCTCCCACTTAAAAAGATGAGAGAGGCCTGTAATTGGCATCATAGGTAGACCTCAACTATGAGAGACAAAATGAGAAAACAAATCCAGACAATCACATTGGCTGATTTGGAAAGAATGTATTTGCAAATTATGGTGGAAAATAAGTATTTGGTCAATATCAAAAGCTCGACTCAATACTTTGTTATATATCCTTTGTTGGCAATGACAGAGGTCAAACATTTCCTGTAAGTCTTCACAAGGTTGGCACACACTGTTGCTGGTATGTTGGCCCATCCTCCATGCAGATCTCCTCTAGAGCAGTGATGTTTTGGGGCTGTCGCTGGGCAACACGGACTTGCAACTCCTCCAAAGGTTTTCTATGGGGTTGAGATCTGGAGACTGGCTAGGCCATTCCAGGACCTTGAAATGCTTCTTACAAAGCCACTCCTTTGTTGCCCGGGCGGTATGTTTTGGGATCATTGTCATGTTGGAAGACCCAGCCACGTTTCATCTACAATGCCCTTGCTGATGGAAGGAGGTTTGCACTCAAAATCTCATTATACATGGCCTCATTCATTTTTTTCCTGTACATGGATCAGTCGACCTGGTCCCTTTGCGGAGAAACAGCCCCAAAGCATGATGTTGCCACCCCCATGCTTCACAGTAGGTATGGTGTTCTTTGGATGCAACTCAGCATTCTCTCTCCTCCAAACACGACGAGTTGTGTTTCTACCAAACAGTTCTATTTTGGTTTCATCTGACCATATGACATTCTCCCAATCCTCTTCTGGATCATCCAAATGCTCTCTAGCAAACTTCAGACGGGCCCGGACATGTACTGGCTTACGCAGGGGGACACGTCCGGCACTGCAGGATCTGAGTCCCTGGCAGCGTAGTGCGTTACTGATGGTAGCCTTTGTTACGTTGGTCCCAGCTCTCTGCAGGTCATTCACTAGGTCCCCCCGTGTGGTCCTGGGATTTTTGCCCACCGTTCTTGTGATCATTTTGATCCCACGGGGTGAGATCTTGCGTGGAGCCCCAGATCGAGGGAGATTATCAGTGGTCTTGTATGTCTTCCATTTTCTAATTATTGCTCCCACAGTTGATTTGTTGACACCAAGCTGCTTGCCTATTGCAGATTCAGTCTTCCCAGCCTGGTGCAGGTCTACAATTTTGTTTCTGGTGTCCTTTGACAGCTCTTTGGTCTTCACCATAGTGGAGTTTGGAGTGTGACTGTTTGAGGTTGTGGACAGGTGTCTTTTATACTGATAACAAGTTCAAACAGGTGCCATTGATACAGGTAATGAGTGCAGGACAGAGGAGCCTCTTAAAGAAGAAGGTACAGGTCTGTGAGAGCCAGAAATCTTGCTTGTTTGTAGGTGACCAAATACTTATTTTCCACCATAATTTGCAAATAAATTCTTTCCAAATCAGCCAATGTGATTGTCTGGATTTGTTTTCTCATTTTGTCTCTCTTAGTTGAGGTCTCCCTATGATGCCAATTACAGGCCTCTCTCATCTTTGTAAGTGGGAGAACTTGCACAATTAGTGGCTGACTAAATACTTTTTTGCCCCACTGTATTTCTACATATATTTGTAAATGCATTCCAAAGATGTTGATTTGTATCTTTAAAGACATACAGTATATTTGAAATGTATTTTTAAAAATATTTTTCATATATTTTGTAATAAAATGCATTCAACTTGCTGTATATATATATACAGTTACTAAATGGTTAGCACTTCAACCTGGCAGTACTAGGGTCGTTGGTTCGAATCCCAACCACGGCACCACCTGCCTGGAGTTTGCATGTTCTCCCTGTGTCTGCGTGGGTTTCCTCCAGATACTCCGGTTTCCTCCAACACTCCAAAGACATGCTGGTAGGTTAATTGGATCCTGTCTAAATTGTCCCTAGTATGTGTATGTATGAATGTGAGTTAGGGACCTTAGATTGTACACCCCTTGAGGGTTAGGGACTGATGTGAATGTACAATATATATGTAAAGCACTGCGTAAATTGACAGCGCTATGTAAGTACCTGAAATAAATAAATAAATAAATATATATTGAATATGGCCAAAACTGTAGCATATCAATATAGTTGGGAAGAATATTTTTAAAATATATTTCAAATATATTTTAATTCCATAAGGGCTGAAGCATCTGATCGTTAAAATCCACCAACCCCCCATACAGATTACAATTCAGGCTTTTAGATGGGGTCATGTCTTCCATAAATTTCCCCTGAGGTGTCATTGTGGATGGTGGACAGGTTGTATACATCTCTCTTATCCCTCCATTTCACGGCCAAAACTTTGTCATTATTCAAACTCAATAATTGCCCCCTTTGTAACCTTGTAGTCATCTTTTTTCTTTGGGTGGTACAACACGCCAAGGTTTTCTGGGGGTACAGGTGGCAGAAAAGGAGCAGACTTGTATAGAAATTATCCAGATAGATGTAACAACTCTTTTTGAATAGTGGAAATGACAGGTCCCAGACAATTTTTCCACTTTTGACAATGTAGGTTGGGCACCCATTGGGCTAGAGCTGGAGATCATTGCCTTTGTACCATGAAATGCATACAAATACCCGAGGCTCTTTCACAGAACTTGTAGGACTTTACTGCATAACTGGCCCTTTTACTGGGAATGTCCTGCTTGATCCCCAGTTGGCCAGTGAAGTGGACAAGGGACTCATCTACACTGATGTTTTTGTCAAGGACATACAAGTCAGTGAATCTCTAGAGAAAAAAATAAGTTTTGGCAAATTTTGTAGAGCTTATCATATCCAGGCTGATCTCGGGGAGGACACTGTGTGATATCACTGAAATGAAGGAAGAACGTGATCATTTCATAGCGTGACGTTGACATTACAGTTGAATAAATGGGCATGTGATGAAAGGGGTGGGTATACCAGTAAGTATGTGCTTCATTTTGCAAGCTAAGGTCAAGGTTAATTATGAGGCCCAAAATAATTTGGACTCTTCCACTGTGAGAAGTTTCCATTCAAACGGATGGGGATATGATGAATTGTGGTTATTTACAATATATTGTTAGACATAAAGATTGGTCTGGTCCAGAATCAACTGGAATACATTTTCTGAAAAAAAAACCTAATTCTTGGTGTCTGATGGGATATCTCTGTACTAGTAACAGGCCTTTCATCTAGGGGTCAAGGGCCAATTCAGCATTGGAGTGTATGTGGCTACTGGTGGTTGCCTGGACTTCAAAGCATCTTATCCTTTTTGGAGGGACTGTTCTTCCCCCGATTCAGTCACAGATCCACAACTTTCGATCGTTTCATACTCAGAATTGGAATTGGACAGTAAGAGCTTCTCGCTGCTCTATTCCGTCATACTGAGGATTTGAAAAGCCTCCTCACTAGTATAACTAGGGAAAGGTATACTGATGATGGTGACTGTGTGACGGGTATACTGATGATGGTGACTGTGTGACAGGTATACTGCTGATGGTGGCTCTGATCACTCTGTGTGACAGGTACACTTGATGGGGAACTGAAGGGTCGCTGAATTTTTGGGTCCCCCTAAGCTCTGCATGGCCAGGCAACATGCATTTTCCACATGTTCCAGAGTCAGTAAAACAGTCCTTGAGTCCTTGTTTTTGTTTTTTGTATTGAGGGTAACAACTTGGATGGGGTCTAGGGGTATATGAGATGCTGTAAACTTAAAGGACAACTTATTTACAAAAATGTACAAGATGTGAACCAAAATCAGCGACTGTCTCTTTAAAGAACACTGAGTGCCCTTTGGTGTAGCTCCACAGACCCTAGTTAAACCTCTCCTCATCCATCCGGCTGTCCTGAGGGTATCCCTGGGCAAGGGATTCCAAGATCTACAGTGGGAACTAGTTGGGTATTGCACTTGACCACCCTCTCCCTTCTTTGGCCCAGGGGGTGTAGAAGTATTTGCACTTTTTTTTCTGTAGCCTAATGGGTTGAAGATGCTTCCAGTCCTCACACTGGGCTGTGTCCTTCCCTGCTTACAGGCTGTCTTTTCTAGCAGACAACAGGACAGTAGAGATTCTTATTTCCAGATTCAGCCTGTAGGTAGGCCCCCTGATACTGGGTCCCCCCTCCCAGGCTACAAACACCATCACCTTAATTCACTCTTTCTTCCACTCAGCTCCCCTTCTGATCAGGCTCGCCCATATTTAAGGGCCTGTCTGACCACTATTGCCTTGCCTCCGACCAGGGGATTGGTCAGACTCCCTTAAATATGAAAAATCTAGGCCTTCTCCCCTCCTCTGCCCCTCTTCTAGAAAGTGCCAGAAGTTTCTAGAAGGATGAGAAGGCTCCAGAAGCCCTAACTTGTAGAGCCTCCCAGCGTCCCTGAAGTACCCTTGCTGACTCACTCCCAGGCTGACTTATCCCAGGCTTCTAACAAGCTTCTGACTCACAAACAAAAAATCATCTACCTGGAGGGCGTTACACTAGTTATCATGAGGTTTACACAACACGTCACACAATATGTTATAAAAATGAGGAGGGGATGTTTTTTGTAGTTCTAAAACTTGTCTGACAGTGCTGCTCCCTCACAGATACAGTAATTATGTTACTTGCAGGATTCTCAAGTGAAAATAAAAGGGAAAAAGCATTAAAAAAAATGCATCCATTACATTAGTAAGCTGTGTAATATATTGCATTGTTGCTTTATCTTTAATTTAATTAATTAGTAATTTTCTGCATGACAGTAAACAATTTTTTCTGAGCAATTGCTTAAAAAAGATGAGTTAGAGGATATGTCATCCAGAACGTGGTCTATAGGTATGAGATTAGAGGATCAATAAAGCACAGACATTGTACTGCACGGCCAGTAATAATCAGCGTATGAACATTTGGCTGAATATGGCTACCTACTGTAAATGTACATCATTATTAAAACGTCAAAATGTTATAACGATCATTTACATTACAATCCCGTCTGTCTGCAGCTGGATGTATGCTTCAGGAACTTTTGTGTCTCTTCCATTACAATTCATAGTTTGTATTTTTCAATGGCTTTACCTTCTCGGTAAGATGGAGTTTCAATTCTTCTCATTGTTTTTTTTTTGGCTTCCATTCAAAGCAACCGAGCCTGCTGCGTCTGCTACTAAATCCATCCCTGTCCAAGGTTCCCTTAGGTAATGTCGGCTCGGCATATAATTATAGAGGGGAGACCGAAGCTTTTCTGTGATAATTAGCAGACTTGTAACATCAATTAATATGTAATATGATCCATGTGATTAGTGATGGAACCGCAATGAAAGAAGTCATTAAATGATCACATTGAAACACATTAGTGATAATACAGAGACAGTTGTCAAAACATCAAGGCTCATCATACAGATCATATTCCATGTTCCTTATATACCTCATTAGCAAGAAAAGTACATGATTTACAGCGGAATGTCAGAATAGACCGATACTGGTTTTATGTCAGTAGAAGTATGGAAACTAACTGCTATGGATTATGTGTGGGCAATATTATTATTAGCAATTATAATAATAGATCCTATATGAGATCACATAAGCATTTTTATACATTCCACAGTATTTCACAAAGTCAGTATTATTATTAGTATTTAGTAGTAGTAGTAGTAGTAATAATAATTATTATTATTATTATTGTTAATAATAATACTACTACTACTAATACTATTAATAATAATAACAATAATAATAAAACATTTCACATAGCTGTTACATGAGCATTTTTTTTAAACGTTAGCAGTATTTTAGAATAAATTAAGTAATAGTAATATTAATACTAATACTACTAATAATAATAACAACAAATCCAACATAACATAGGAAAATTCATTTTCAGAAATGTATGCACCATGTTTGATAATAATAAAACATTTCACATAGCTGTTACATGAGCATTTTTTTTTTAAATGTTAACAGTATTTTAGAATACATTAGTAATACTAATATCAATACTAATACTACTACTATAATAATAATTACAACAACATCCAACATAACATAGGAAAATTCATTTTCAGAAATGTTTGTACCATGTTTGATCAGCAATTCCTTTGCTTCTTTGCCCAAACACAACCCTTTGCGTGCGCGTCCTCATTTCCTTTATTGGGTTTCAGCTTGTCTCAATCCAAATTTTATTATAAGTGCCACCAGACTTAAAGGATACGTTCACCTTTTGGACAAAAATAATAAATGCACATTTTTTTGAAGGTAAAAAAAATGTGCATTTATTATTTTTGTCCAAGGGAGCCTGGCAAGCATTGCACCAGTGATCAGTAGATTGCTGATGCCATGACAGTCTCCTGAAGACCTGTCAGAATATCTGCTTGCCTTACGGGATGTACGGGGTGTGCAGGGATATACGGGATAAATGGAATATACAGGGGTGTACGGGATGTACAGGATGTATGGGGTATAATGGATGTACAGGGATGTACGGGGTGTACAGGGATGTACGGGATGTACGGGGGTGTACGAGATGTACGGGATGTACGGGGCGTACTGGATGTACGGGATGTACAGGGATGTACGGGATGTATGGGATGTACAGGGTGTATGGGATGTATGGGATGTATGGGATGTACGGGATGTACGGGATGTACGGAGTGTACAGGGATGTACGGGATGTCGGGGTGTACAGGGATGTACGGGATGTACGGGATGTACAGGATGTACGGGATGTATATGTACACCATTATTTGCAAATAAATTCTTTCCAAATCAGCCAATGTGATTGTCTGGATTTGTTTTTCTCATTTTGTCTCTCATAGTTGAGGTCTACCTATGACGCCAATGACAGGCCTCTCTCATCTTTTTAAGTGGGAGAACTTGCACAATTGGTGGCTGACTAAATACTTTTTTTGCCCCACTGTACTTTCAAGCATCACTGAGGAACTGCAATTTGCGATGGGAGTTGCAGCAGGAATAGATTGGTGGGTTGGCAGGTTGTCAACACCCTGAACAATGTGATTGTCATTGGATTTAAATCATATGACATTGGCTGACAGCACTGACATACAGTGATATCAGAGCATTCTTTTTCGTTTTACATACTGTCACCAGAACAGTTCAGTGTCACTGTGGTGACATTGTACTGATGTAGCTATTGATCAGAAACATTGTCTGCTGAACTGGCATGCAGTGTCTTCAGTGCACCAGTCAGTGTCTCTGACCACCATACAGCAGAGCAGAATAATTTCACCGCAGTGACAACCTACCGCTCACTACATTCACTACAGTAAGCAATCGGTTTTCTTTCACAGCCATCAGCTGTGAAACTCTTTGAAAGGCTGCAGGCATGCAGCCTTTACTTACAACTGTGATTGGTCAAAGAGATCACATGGTACAGGGCCAATGAAATTGTCCCTGTACCCTCTCTGTGATTCACAGCCATGACAGAGCACACTCTAGGAGCCAAGCACAGGAGGTTGATTCAGAACCAGTAACATACCAGTACACCCTGCACAATGCTGCTCCTGTCCGGCCATTTATCTACATGGGCTGGACGGGAAGCCATCAAAGGAATAAAGCATTTCCACTTTCAAAACTTAATTTTCTTTTATCTTACTGAATAGTGAAATTTTGCTGTTCATAGAATATCCAATCGTGTGAAATGCAAGTTTAAAAATACATTAATTTTATTTGTCCTTGATTGGATGGTTGAAGTCACCATGACTTCACCTCATTCACTAAGCGAAATTAAGGACCAATATCTGTCTGCAACAACTAAGTGATAGCTAGCGCTCCATTATCAACGCGATAAAGTGCAATAATAGTGTGCATCTAAGCCACCTCATGTTCCATCACTCACCTTCACTGGACCTCATACCCGCCCTTGGGAAAATAAGTTAGGCATACACCAGTTAGGTTTATATTTCATGATTAAAATTGTTAAACTGCTGGACAATTTAAAACTGCTCTAGTCTCTATAGTAACTATTTACTAAAAGGAAAAAGAAAATACAGAAAACTATACAACTATATATAAACTGTTCACCAAACAGCAAGTTATTCAGCAGTTGCCTACATACACCTAGGTCCTACACAGTGTGGGTTACTTTATAAAACTCAAGAGTGCAAAATCTGGTCCAATTCTGCATAGAAAATAATCAGCTTTCAGGTTTTATTGCCAAAGTTTAAATAAACAAGCTGACGTTAGAAATTGATTGGCTACCATGCACAGCTGCGCCAGATTCTGAGCGCCCCGGTTTTAGTAAATCTCCCCCAGAATATTTGTTCTGTCCTTTTCCACTACAAAATGGGGATTCTGAAAATCATTGAATTATTTAGACAAAGTCAACTGTTGCAATCTCATTGAACTTTTCATCTTTTTTCTGGAGAGGGAGTAATGTTTGCGTTAGTGAGTGAGTGGGACCAAAACGGGGGTATACGGGGTGGAATCTGGAAAGCGTCAAAGCAGTTGGAGCCAACAGACTTGAAGGATTCTTCCCACCCTTCTGCCCTGCATTGGATCTGTTTTACTGCTGATCATAGGGCCTTTGCAGATTGGGGTCTTCGGAGGGGTTAAAACGTTTGGTTACAGCTCATAGATGATACCCATCTAAAGTATGGCGTCCTCTGTTGGATCTCAGTTAATGGTGTGTAATCTGAAAGCTGGTAGCAAGGACCTATCTGTGTTGTGGTGGGTTTGACCCCCAAGCTGCTGTAGCAGGGCTAGGGATAGTTAAGTAGCAACACAGACACAAACCTAATGTTGGTCATTTGGTGCCTCCTAAGATCGGTAACCTTTATGTTATGGTTAGTAGATTATCCACTTGCCTTCCAGAGGATTTACCCCCCTTCCTGACCAGGCCATTTTTTGTGACACGGTACTGCGTTATTTTAACTGACGACAATTGCGCGGTCATACAACGCTGCACCCAAATTAATTTATGTTCTTTTTTCCCCACAAATAGAGCTTTCTTTTGGTGGTATTTGATGGCCTCTGTTTTTTTTTATGTTTTGCGCTATAAGAAAAAAAAGACTGACAATTTTGAGTAAAAAAAAAATATTTTTTTTTAAATTTTTGCTATTAACCACTTCCCGTCTGGCCCATGTATATAAACGGCTGGATGGTGGGCAGTGCAGGGGCGGGTTGCCGTTCATAAATGGCGCCCGCCAATTTGGACTGTCCTTGCTCCCTGGGAGCACTCGGCATTGTGATCCGGTGGGAACACCAATTGCTGTACGGGACCTCTGTGTGAGGTCCCGATCATGTGATCACTGATTGGCCAATCAGTGATCACATGAATAGGAGTAAGCAAGATGTCACTTCTGACATAATTGCTTACTACGCTTGAAAAGTGTGAATTATCACAGAGATCACATGATACAAGGCTATCACAACAGCTTTGTACCATGTGACAAGCTGTGACCAATCACAGCTCTCACAGTATTTCTCAATGGCTGCAAGAATGCAGACAGAGAGACAGAGAAATTATTGCTTTTACAGCCTTTATGGGTGTAAAATCAATCAGTGTATAAAAAAAAAAATCTTAATCACCCCCCACAAGTAGTACAGTGTCACTTCTGTGACATTGTACTGCTAGAGTGACAGTATGTTAAAAAAAAAAGCAAAACATAAATAATAATATAAAAAAAAAATGTAAATTTTTTTTTTGAAAAATTATAATTTTTGGTTATAAACTAATTTAGGTTATTTTTTTTTTTACTAAAAAGATAACTGAATACATTTTGGCCAAGATTTATGAAGAAAGATTATTTATATGCAAAATTTTATAAGAAAAACACTTTTTTTTAATTTTTGGACTTTTTCATTTATATAGCAAAAAAAAAAAAATCCCAGTGGTGAATAAATACCACCAAAATAAAGTTTTATCTATCTAAAAAAAATGCTAAAAATTTAATATGGGTACAGTGTTGCATGACCACGCAATTGTCATTCAAAGTGTGATAGCGCTGAAAGCTGAAAATTGGCCTGGACAGGAAGGGGGTGAAAGTGTCCGGACATGAAGTGGTTAAATATGTTCAGTAAAAAAATGTAAAAAATATAAATTTCGTCATACATTTGGGCCAAAATGTATTCTGCCACATATCTTTGCTAAAAAAAAATTCCAATACTTGTAAATTCATTGGTTTATGTGAAAGTTATAGCATTGACAAATGAAGACATATATACTGGAATTTTTTCTTTTATATGGGGCTTACATGTCAATAAAAAGCCAGTTCTCCATAGAACTTCCCCAGTGGCATTGGAACATAAAGGACGCCGTAGTGATCCCCTTGGCAGGTGGAGAAATTTCTAAAAGACAACGCAAAATGGATTGCAATTTTTTCAGGTCATAAGAGTAAATAAAAAACTTGATGAAGACGAACAGAGTTCGATCACTGGGACTGCAACGAGTCCACATGAGGTGTACCCACATAGATAAGAGGGTCTCCAAAATCACTGGACCTCCACACAATATCAAAAATGCCTCCAACTGTCCAGAAATCTCCACAGTCTAGGCATGAAGAAACTTCAACCTCTGAGTATAGTGTCACCCTAATGCAGGAGTCCACTATCACCAGGGAGTCCAAGGATGCTTTATCAGCATACAGTCCTGCTACCAGGAGAGTCCTGATAGTCCTAAATATCAAAAATGTGCTGCGCTTCACTCAAAATTTCTAAATTCAAATAATAAATGCATCCAAGTGCTTCTATTGATAATAAGTGCCAAAATAGTATATTATATAAATAAATCAACCAATATCAGTAACCAAAAGCAATGTCCATATACTATACATTTCAAAAAAGTCCACATATACTTCTTCAGAAATACGTAGTTTACTTAGAATGAAATAAATATCCAGTGCTTCTTAATTGATCTCTTGTGTGAAAATAACTTACATTTGTGTGCTCCCCGACCGGTTGTGCTCTCACCTCAAAGATATGACCAAACCGTTAAGTGAGGTCATATAGCGCTTGTGTCCCTTTAAATGGGCCAAAATGTGGATGGGATGGTATCCTGCTGTTTGGGATCCCCCTTCACTCGATCGATAGGCTGTCCTTCTGCGGTGGTTTATATAGAGGTATAATCAAATTTATAGTGTTTTATCCCTGGTCTTCAGGAATGTCGGGATTGGGACCTGAGGTTTAGGACCTCAAAGTGAAACCTTAGATGGAAGCGGTTATTCTCTGACTCCTGGGCCCTGTAGGTTAAAGTGTAAATCCACTTTTGTTGAGGGAAAAAACCTTCTCCTGAGGGTGATCTACGTACATTGCAAGGATTTTAACCTTGGTTTTTTGACATGTATGTGGACATTGATTTTGGCTACTGATATTGGTTGATTTATTTATTTAATATACAATTTTGGCACTTATTATCAGTAGAAGCACTTGGATGCATTTATTATTTGAATTTAGAAACTTTCAGTGAAGTGCAGAACGTTTTTGATATTTAGTATTGGTTTGACACACTAGTATGAGTATGTGTTAGGTGCAGGCGATTCACAATCAGCACTCAGGACTATTCATCACTTATATAGCAGCTCACAAGTCTTCACTTTTATAGTCCTGATAGTTGTAAAGTCCAGCAACAGGCCTGCTACTACAAGTCCACTACCAGTACTGTTCTACTGCAGTCCTCCTGCCAGTCTGTTACCAGTAAAGTCCAGCAACAGGCCTGCTACAAGTCCACTACCAGTACTGTTCTACTGCAGTCCTCCTGCCAGTCTGTTACCAGTAAAGTCCAGCAACAGGCCTGCTACAAGTCCACTACCAGTACTGTTCTACTGCAGTCCTCTTGCCAGTCTGTTACCAGTAAAGTCCAGCAATAGGCCTGCTACAAGTCCACTATCAGTACTGTTCTACTGCAGTCCTCCTGCCAGTCTGTTACTAGTAAAGTCCAGCAACAGGCCTGCTACAAGTCCACTACCAGTACTGTTCTACTGGAGTCCTCCTGCCAGTCTGTTACCAGTAAAGTCCAGCAAGAGTCCTGCTACCAGTCTGTTACCAGTATGGTACTGTGACTGACCTTGCTGCCAGTATAGACTACCAGTTCAACCCTTTTTGCTTCTGTTAACCTGAGCCACTAGATAAAGCTTCTATGCAAACACTTGTCCTCACCACCCATGCATGCGCCACTCCAACCAAATCCCTCCTCTTTAAGTCGGCCTCTTCCACCCCTTCATCTGGGGACCCTAAGGCCTGCAGGGACTTCTGTATTCAATGTGAAATTCATTTTAATATACAGCCCCAGGATTTTCCCACTTGTCATGTCAAAGTAGCTTACATGATCCCTTTGCTAGCCACTGATGTTATTTCATGAGTCTCTCCTTTCTGAAAAAGAAAAAACCTAGGGATGCACCAATACCAATTTGTTTTACAGCGAGTACGAGTACTGATACTTTCTTTCTGGTATTCGCCGATACAAATTACTGATACCTGCCAGCATCTGTTTTGTTAACACTTCAGCTGTCAGTAGGGGAACCCGCCATCAGCTGAATGATTGATCGGTTATTAAAGTAGAGTTCCACCCAAAAGGGGAAGTTTCGCTTTGAGCCTTTGTCCCCCTCTCCCCAGTAAGGATTGGCACATTCTGGGAGAGAGGGGATACATGACTTTGACAGGTACCTGCTCCCACTTCTGATGAGAATGCCTGAGGCGATCGGAAGCACAAGTTGGCCTCCCCGCCTCCCTCCCCATAGTCTTCTGGGACACGTGACAGGTCCCCAAAGACTACGGGACCATTCACAAAGTGTAGCTCTACATGTGCATGTGCAGTGGGCACCCGGATGTGAAGCCGCAAGCTGTCACAGACAGGTGCCCACACTGAAGATTCCAGCCCCGGGGAGAGAAGATGGCCGATAAAACCAGCTGTGGTGAGGACACCGCTGGATCGTGGGACAGCAGGTACAGTTTTCTTCTTTTTTTTTTAAATCAACTGGAACTCCACTTCAAGGACATGCCAGCCCCGCTCCATAACCACTATGGCTCTCACACCTGTTCACCCCTTAAGGACCAAAGCAATTTTTACATTTCTGCTATGGACCTGTTTATTCAGCGATAACTGTCATTATTTAACCACTTGCGCTCCAGAGGACTTACATTCCTTCCTACAGTGATCAGTGAGTTTTTGTAATCAGCTGAAAGAACCAAACCTGAAGGTATTTGTTTCAGGTCTCAGCATTTGCACGAGTACTGATATCCCTGCAAATGCTTAGTATGGATACCGGTATCGGTGCAACCCTAAAACAATCCCATGGTTTATTACTTTCTGGAGTTCTGAGCTGCATTGGCCAAACATTCAATGAGTCTGGACATGTTTCTTCTGCTGCTTGTTCTTTCTTATGTCCAACATTCATGACTGTGTGTCAGTATGCAATACAACATGGACAACATTTGGCATGGCAAGGGGTAAGGATGAATCAGATATCTACCCTCTTCCTTGGATGACTTGATTTCTTTCACCATCCAGATCAATATCTGTTTCCATGAAAGCTCTCAGGAAGGTAACCGCCTGTGATGTGTATAACCTGTTCCTTGACTATCCTCATCTAAAGAGTCAGACGTTCCATATTCTGAAACTTCATCCTTTGAGTCTATGCAAATAGACTGAGCATGTTTTTCTCTGAAGGACAGAAGTCACGTTGGACTCAGGGCCTCTGCACGTGTTGTGAAGAGAAGGGATATTTTCCCAGTTATTGTATGCCTGCGGGGGAGCTACTGAACCATTCATCTTCTCCCTCTGTAAACACTCCCACTCTCGTCATCCATCTTCATGTCAGAGATCCGTCAATTCTTCTTCCAGCTTTTGATTTAACTACTAGCCTTAGAGTTGGAACCCATTTCTTACGTCTTTCCATTTTGGCCATTGATGATTCTCCCTGGTACTACAGCTTCTATAAATGAAACCTGATGTATGAACAAAAGGTCGGCCCATCCATTCATAGATCACATTTCATTCATAGAAGCTGTAATACAAGCTTTTATGAATGAAGGAGCTGGGTGTGAAGCTCAGGAATAGATTTTCAAAACGTGTTGGATTTCCTTAACTGAACAACGCAACAATCAAGAGAGTATAAAAATTTCATACAAAAAAAAAAATAAATAAAAAATGTAATTAAATACCCACACCTATACTACTCTTATGTGAACGGCAGCCACCTTAAATCATAAATGAATACACATAAAAAACAATAATTGTGCTAAAATACTCTCTGATAGTGCAACTCAAATACTGTACATATATCAAACATTACAAAATTGTGCAAACTAAGGTGAAGTCCACGTGCAATTAAAATAAAGTTCATAAGTGCACACACATATAAATGTGTGATATCTTCATAATATTTCATAAATCCTGTGCATTCATTCAATCCACCACCTCAGTGCTCTTGGTGCAAACCGCTCCCAATGGTCACCACACTTACCAAAGGAATGTGCCTCTCATTTTATTGATTAGCAATAAGGCATCGCATAAATCTCCCTCAAAATGCTCAAAATGATACACTTTCCACAATCTCTATTATTCACTTATCCTTCCAGACGGTGCAGCCCGGGAGCCGGCCTCTGATTGGATGAGCCGTCCCGGCTTGGTGAGAAGTCTCCAGTAGTGGTGGCAGGAAATGGACACATGACTACCTATATGTACTGTATATTTTTATTAAATCATCAATAAATTATTAAATTCATAAATGAATACATTTACATTAGAATTCTGCCTGTCTATAGCTGTATATATGATTCAGAAACATTTATGTCACTTACATTACAATTCATAGTTTGTACTTTGTATATTTTCAATTTTGGTGTCCCAAATCTTCTAATTCTTTCATTTTTTTTGGCTTGCTTTCAAAACACAGAGCGCTTCTATATTGTACTACTAAATCTCTGCCTATCCAAGACTCCCTTAGGTAATATCAGCTTGACATATAATTAGAGAGGAGAGACCGAACCTTTTCTGTGTGGAAATAGTAACTAATATGTAATATGATCCATGTAATGAGTGTTGGGACTTCAATGGAATAATTAAATGATCATTTTTCAACATATTAGTGATAATACGGAGACAGTTGCCGAACATCCAGGCCCATAATACATATTATAATACATTTTCCTTCTATACCTGAGGAACAAGAAAACTACATGATTTACAGCCGTAAGATTAGTTTAATGTTATTTTTTGTCAGTATACATGTGAAGCTAACTGCTGTTAAATTATTATAATAATAATTATTATTAATATTTAATAATACCAATATTAATGATGATAATAATAATAATAGAACCCATTTGAGATGGCTGATGCATAAGCATTTTTTAGCAGTATTTTACAATAAATAACAGATAAATAGAGTGTAGTGCAAGAATTCTGCAAAATCAACATACGAAAAAACAGTCCCAATAAAGTCTCTTATAGTTATGTTATGGAACACCATTGTGCAATATGTGACATATACTGTATATATAGAACAGTAGGTATAGTCTTCAATCTTCATCTTGTGCCAAACGTGCCTCAATCAACCAGGTGAAAAACCTGCTCACTCCACTCTTAGACCTCATGAACGGTCAAGATACGCTCATCACATCATAATGTATACGCCTGTGTACACCCGGTATAATCTTCATCCAATTTTCCTCTTGACACTGCTAGGCAAATCACATCCTCCCACTGGCATTCTCACACATCGTACATTGTGGATATCCAAATGAAAAATCAGAACAATAGTGCTTTCTATTTCTAAAATGACTGCGACTTCTGTGCACTGTGTGCTTCAACATGCGCTGACCTACCACATGGCCTACCACTTGGTGGCTGAGTGGCTGTTGTTCCCAGTTGCTTCCACTTTGTTATAATCCCACTAACAGTTGACCGTGGAATATTTAGTAGCCAGGAAATGTCACGGATGGACTTATTGCACAGGTGACAACCTATCACAGGACCACGCTTGGAGTCACTGAGCTCCTGAGAGCGACCCATTCTTTCACCAATGTTTGTAGAAGCAGTCTGCATGCCTAGGGGCTTGATTTTATACATCTGTGGCCATGGAGGGGATTGGAACACCTGTATCCGGTGATTTGGAGGGCTGGCCCAATACGTTTGGCAATATAGTGTATCTCTATTTCTACTGCATTGTGCAGGTCAGTGATTATAAGGGCAGGGATGCCTCAAGTGACTGGATTCTTTTTTATCTAATAGGAGCAATGCATTAAGCGCTCTGTGCTGTAATCTCCTTGTATTCTGTTTGTTTTGGGGGGTTTTGGGGGGCATACCTGGTTGCAAGCTAAGATTCCTGCTGGTGCTGTCCACCCTATATATACAATATATAAATATATTTCTATTGTAAATTGCTGATTAAACTGTTGGCACTATATGAACTCTCTCTCTCTCCAGGCATATAGTAATATGCCAGCTGATCGGGAACACTTCTATTCTGGGTGGACTAAAAGC
>CATNWA010001991.1:0-57305 GCA_951230385.1 Staurois parvus | reverse complement strand
AGGGCTGAAAATTTGGGCAAGACGGGCCAAAAAAAAAACTTTCCCCGGGACACACAAATAAAAGGGAAGGGAAAATTAAGTGGGACCCCCACTGGTGCCCTTCTTGCATTCCGTTTGATGACAATTTTTTTTTATTATTTTTCAGTAAAAATATAGGGGCCAAAAATTTTGGGCTCAGCGCTGTACATTAAAAATGGGAGAAAATACAGGGGGCCCAGTACAGTAAAAATAAAATTTTAAAATACAAAGGGGTTAAAGGGCCCTTGTCGGGAATCCCGAGATCCCCACGGCGCACGAATTGCCCAGTTTTAGGTCCCAAACAAGACTTTACAGGGCGGTGGGCACTAGGACCCAGGGGCGCCTGCACCAATGAGGGCCCGGGAAAGGGGACTGGGAAACCCAGGGGCCTGTTGGCGGGGGGGGCTTTTTAAAACCCCAGCTCTTGCAATGTCACATTCCCGTTGGTCTTCTTTCCCCCTTTTTCCTGCTCGTTTTTGTTCCTGTGTGAGTCCCCCTTTTTGGGCCGACCCTGTTGGGCCCTTGCCCTCGGCTGCCCATCTCCGGGCTGACCCCGGGGTTTGGGTCTGACTATTCTTTTGCTTCCCTGATTCCCTGCCCTTTGTTCTAAAACCCCTGGCTTGTGACCTAAACTACTCTCTGTCCGTTGCTCTGTACCATTTTGCCTCGTTTTTCCCGCCCCGGCCTTGCCTGACAGTACACATACTCTGTCATCCTTCCACCCTGCAGGGGGCCCGCTAAACACTGCCCAGGTCTGCCAGCCCCCTTCACATCAGGCTCTCTTCCGTTTACATACCCCGGGGGTTTTTCCTTTCCACAGTCGGGTTTTCTCAGGAGGCCCCGACCTGGTTTTCAGTCTGTTCCAAGTCCACCCCCACCATCAGGGCCCTTTGGTGAATAAGCGATGGGCTTAGACCCCCCCCAACCTGGGGAACCCCCATTCTGGGGTTTTGTAGAGTTTCCCGGGCCGGGTGGATCGTGACGGGAACCATACGGAAGGGGGATGGCCGGGGAAGAGGCCCATCCCCGCGGGGACGTTATTCCCAAAACTTCTGGCGGGCTCATCACAAGCGGTTAAAATGCTACAGGGGGGTTACACACTTCGGGAAAGGTTTGGGTATTCAGACGTTTTGCCTCGCCGGCATCCACTTTCTCAAAAACCCGGTTTTACTCCATCTTCGACCGGGAAAACCCCCGGGAACCTTTGTCGGAAAGAAATGGTTTTAAAGGGCCTCCCCAAAACCCAGTTTTACGATGCCGAAGATTAAATTTGGGATCGGGGGGAAAAATTTTCAGGGCTTTCCCTAAATTTGCATGCCAAACTATACTTTAAAGCTGCACCCCGGGGGGGACATTTTCTGCAGAATCTGGGGTTAAGGGGGGGTTTCCCATTTTACCCCTACTGAAAGGGATAAACCCCCGGGGCTGGGCCCACCGGACTACCGAGATCCCCCCAACTTTTGGATTGGGTTTTAACAACTTTTTTTTAAAGCAATGGGGGGTGGTTTTTATGACGCCCCGCAGCGGGGCAAAACGGCTGAAAACCCCTTTGCATACATTTCAGAAAAGGTCGCCGAGCAGAAGGAAAAAGAGTACCCCTTTCGGAGTTAGAGGGTTTGGAGGGGGGACCCCCTTTGGGAAATGATGCCCCCTTTGCATGGGCTTATCTGAGTCATTAAAGGGAAAAAACTAGCCAGAGTGGGAAATACCCGTTACCTTAAAGACCCCCAAAAAACCTCGGGGCCGCCCAGTTTGGGATGTTTTTTTGGGGGGGGGAACCCCTAGGTCCAGCCAGGGCCCAAAAGGCCCAAACCCATGGGTAAAACCTGCTTTTCCTTTTCCGGGTTCTCCCTCCCCTTTGTTGGGAATCGGCCCCCGGGAAAAGCCCCCGAGATCCCCGCCCCCGTGAAATTTTGGGGGATTGACGGGGACCTTCTTTAAAACGGTTAAAGAAGCCAGAGACGTGGGGCAAAAAATTCTCTGTACTGCGGGGGAGCAGGTCATGTGGTCGCCCCTCCCCTGCCAAACTGAGAAAAGTGTGCCTCTTTTTTTTTTTGCGGTATCTCCACCCTGTCTTAAAAAAGGTCAAAAAACTTAGCCGTGCCTTCTCCTTCCAGTTTCCGGGAAAGGGGACCGGGGGTCGCGACAGAAATTCTTTAAACCTCGGAGCTTGTAGTTTGCTTTATAGCCCTTTAGATTTTGGCATTTTATTTTTGGGTTGGAAACTTTTCATGTGTCCCCGCTTAGAAGTGGGTGGATGCTGGGAGGTTTATAATGGTGGGATACCACCCACACTTTTCCTTGAAAAATTTTTTCAATTAAAGTTGTTTTTTGAGTTTAGTTTTTTTGTTAACCATTGTTGTTTTCTTTGCAGGAATGTCAAACTGCAGAAATTACCTGCCCTATTCTGACGCAACAGGGTCTTTGCTTTCGGGAATTTGAAAAAAAAGTGGGTTTGGTGTGCAGTGTTTGAAGGATGAAAATTTTCATCCGCATTTAAAAAAAAAAAGAAAATATATGCCAAAGCATGGGGGCCTGGGGGGGGCGGGGGGCCGGGATGGCCCCTATGTTTTGGCTTTTATTTTTTTTTTTTTTATATTTTTGGCTCATTTCATGTGTGCCCCCCCATTAGAAGTGGGTGGATGCAGGGGGTTTCTAAATGGGGGGGCATCCCAAACCATTTTTTTTTGGCAAAAGATTTTTTCTCTTTTTTTTTTTCCCCCAACGGTGCTAAAAAAAAAAAAGGAAATAGCATTATACCCAACAAGGACCAGGGGAAGACTGGTACTTTCATGGACTTTGAAGGGTTTATAAAAGGGGAGATGTTTGAGGGGCAGGCTCTTTCCGGGTTTTAATTTTTTTCGGGGGGGCCCAATGGGCTTTCTTTGAAAAAGCATTCCTAGGGGTTAAATTAGCGCGGGGTTTTGCCTTTACAAGCAGGGGAAAAAATTTGCACCCCCCCCCCTCCCTGAGATAGAAATTAAAAAGTGTTTAAAAAAAAAAAAAATTAAAAGGGAAGTGTAAAAAAAATTAAAAAAACAAAAAAAGAAAAAAAAAAAAAAAAAAGGCCCTCGCCCATCCGCCCACGCGCACACCTGCGGCCCGGTTGAGCTTTAAAAACCCTTTGTGCCATTTTTGGAAACAGCGATTGCCCCATACATGGAGGTATCCCCTTGAACTTTCAGATAAAAGCGAAAGAAATTTTGCTCTAGATCTCCTCTTGTAAATACTAATATGGTAGCTTGTAAAGGATTTTTAAGCGTTGCCTATAGATATTAAAAAAATTTTAGTATGCTGTTTGTCGTCCATTGCCGGGAATGCGTATATTTTAAAGCATGTCATGTTTGGTATCTATTTACTCAGCATAGTCATCATCTTTTATATCATTAGCAAATAATTGGCCAATATTATTGTGTTTTTGTGGCATTAAAATTAAAAAAAAGTATATATTTTTCAAAAAAAGTGCGTTTGAAAAATCGCTGTGTAAGTAATATGTGAGGATAGGAAATTGCACCACCCACCATTGTATTTAACTAGGGTGTTGCTATTTTTTAATTTATATAATGTTATGGGGTTCACTTTAATTTCCTAGCAAAAAAAAAACTGATTTTTTTATGTGAACTAAAAGTGTGTCAGAAAAGGCTTGGTCTTCAGGTGGGGTTAGAAGACGTGAGTGATGTTGTGGCAATTAAACTTCTAATGCTTGGGCTTTAAAATGCCCCCCCCCCTAAAAATGACCCCTTTTTGGAAAGTAAAACCCCCCAAAAACTATTTTTGGGGGGAATTTTTAAATCAATAGAAGAATTTTTTTTTTAAACCAAAAATTTTTTTGGAAAAAATGACAAAAAAAAAAAAAAAACAAAAATTGTCATTGAAATTAATTATTGCTCAAAATTTCCCTTTGGGTATATGTGGAATTACCCCCCAAAATAATTCTGCTACTTTCCAGTATGGGGGGGACCACATTGAGAGACTTTTTGGCAGTTAGCCAAGAAAAGACCCCAAAATCCAATAACCAACCCCCTTTAGGCTTTTAAAGGGCTTTATTTTTTCCCTTACCCTTCCCGATCCTATCACAGTTTCGAAAGGGCCCCGGATTTCCAGAATAGCACCAAACCCCCCCCCCCAAAAGACCCTTTTTGGGAAAGTAGACCCCAAAGGAATTTGATAAGAAGCCTTTGGGGAAATATTTTGGGAAAATCTCTTTTTTTGCCACAAGGGTTTTTTTAAAATGAAGAAAGAAAAAAAAAAATAAAAAAAAAATTTTTCTTTTTTTTTTTTATTTTCAAAAAATTGTGGAAAAAATGAGAAACTGCAAAAAAAACTTTTCCAAAGCCTCCCCTTTTTTAAAATTTCCCTTTGGGGTGTCTACTTTCCAAAAAAGGGGGCATTTGGGGGGGGGGGGGGGGGTTTTATCCTAGCATTTCAGGGGGCCCCCGAAACTGTGATAGGTTGTGGGGAAGTGAAATGAAGAAGTTAACACTTCAGGCTTTCAAAGTGGTCATTTGGGTTTTTGGGGGCCCCGTATTTTGGCTAGGCTCCCCAAAAAAATGTCACAAGTGTGGTATCCTCCTACTGGGTAGAAGTAAAAGGGAAAGTATTTTGGGGTGTTAATTCCCCTTTTAAAACCCCTGGCTTTTTGCAAGAAATAAAAAATTTAAATGACAATTTTTTTGTAAAAAAAACCAAAAAAAAAGTTTTTGTATTTTTCCCGGGAAACTTGTGGAAAAAAAATTTAAAAATTCCATGGAACAATTTTGTCTCTCAGCAGGGTAGCTTAGGGTTTTTTGCTTTTCCGGGAAAAGGGGGGCTTTTTGGGGGGGGTCTGTTCTATCCTGGTATTTTTTACCACCCCCAAAAGATGTGATGGGCGGTCAGGGAAAATAAAAGGTGTTTTAAATTTTTTTATCTTTACCTTTGTTTGTAGACGCTATTAAAATTTCACACAAAGCCAAACAATATTTCATTTTTGGGTTTTTTTTTTCCAAAAAAAATGTAGCGGAAAACTTTTTTGGGTTAAATTTATGACTAAAATTTTGTTTTCGATATATTTTTTTATAGCTGAAAATAGGGAAAAAATTTTGTTTTTTTTTTTCCAAAAAAAAAATGTTCCCGGTTTTTTTTGTTTTTTTTTTTGGGTTTTTTTTAGGGGCGAAAAAAAAAAGGTGGCAAAACCAAAAAGGGGGTTTAAAATACCACCAAAAGAAAGGGGTTTTTAAAAAATTGGGTGTGTTTGAAAAAAAAAAAAAGGAAAAACCCCTAAATTTTGTGGGTTGGGGGTAACCCAGGCATTTTGGGGATTAACCCGGGGGGGCAAAAATTTTATTTTCCCCCTTTTGAATAGATTTTCAGGCCCCCCCAAACAGCAAAAAATTTGCTTTGGTTTTATTTAAGGGGGGTAAAAAAATTTCCTTTTTAAAGGGGCTTTTTTTGGGGGTTTTTCCCCTTACAAACCCCCAAACCCCCCCCCCCAAAAGAAAATTCCGGGGTTTTGTGACCCAAAAATTTGGTTTTTCCCAAAAATTTTTTAGGTTTTTTTTTGGGTTTTTTTTTTTTTTTGCGCTATAAAAAAAAAAAAACCAAAAATTTAAAAAAAAAAAAAAAAATTTTTACTTTCAGCTATAAAAATTTTATCGTAAATAAAATTTGTCTTTAAAATTTTTTGCCAAAATGTATTTGTTTCCCTTTTTTTTTGGTAAAAAAAAAAATCCCAATAAGTGTATATTGATTGCTTTGTAGGAACGTTATACGTCTACAAACTATGGATATAAGATACAGTATATTTATGCCTTTATTTTTGCAACACTACCGCACTTCACTAATTCAAAAAGATAATTGTGCGGAGGTCATGCAATGCTGTAGCCCACACTGTGAAATTTACGTCCTTTTTTTCACACAAATTAGAGCGTTTCTTTTGGTGGTATTTGACTACACCGAGTGCGCATATTTATATTTTTAAAAACAAATATACAACCACGGAAAATTTTGAAATAACAACACAATATTTTCTACTTTCAGCAATAAAAAACTATATCGTAAATCAAAGTTAGTCATAAAATTATTCAGCCAAAATGTATTGCTGCTACATGTTTTTGGATCAAAAAACATCCCGTTCATTAGCGGTGATAGCTAAACTGGCCGCTATATAAGATGGGCGCTATCTCACTATCGCCAAGTCACCAGTTTCTCACTAAAAACCTGTGATCATTACAAATCTGTCTTCCACTGTAATCAAAGACCCTAGTGCTTTGAGGCGACCGTGAGGGGTTACGGTGGGGGGGGGGGGGTGCGGGGTCGATCAAGGGTTAAATGGGATTATCTGTTGTATCTGGGCCGCAAGCTGGCACTATCTGGGAGGGGCGCTTAACACTATTGGAACTGTCGCCAGCGACACTGAAAACAAGTGATCAGTAAAAATCGGTTCACTGATCAGTGACAACTTGGTGAGACAGGGCAGTGACATATCTGGTTAACTGGGGGGGGGGGAGAGGGGTAAGGGATATGTTAAATAGGATTACCCTATGGTGTACGCCCTGACTAGCGATGTTCAAACTGGCGCTATCTAACTGGGGGGGAGGAGGGGTTACACGGGATGGTGTACTGGGGGAAAAACTGGCGCTATCTTGGCAACTGGTGGGGGCGATCAGGGGGTAAATGTCACCTAGGTGTGTTCTAACTGTAAATGTGTAGTGTTTTACTCACTTTTACTGTTTCTTCTTCTCTTTCTGGAACGGAATGTGTCCAGGCAGAGAAGAATGACATCAATCCTGTCCTGTGTAAACTTCAACACAGGACAGGATAGGACAGGGACCCGATCATCTGATTTCAGCCAGACATCACTGGCTGAAATCTAATGATTGATCCCCTCCGGGATCAATGTGTCACCCGGGTCGGGCGGGAGCGCGCGCACGCGCCACCCTGCCAGGCAAAAAACCGTCGTGGGAGCGCGGAACCCGTTTTAAAACGTGGTTTTGCACCTGGTGAGTGCCGCCTGCCCTGCACGTATATATACAGTGGCAGGGTGGCAAGCGGTTAATCACTACTGGGGTTTTTATTTTTTGCTAAATTAACAAAAAAAAAGACCGAAAATTTTTGAAAAAAAAAACAAGTTTTTCTTTGTTTCTGTTATAAAAGTTTGCAAATAAATAATTGTTCTTCATAAATTTAGCCGAGATGTATTCTGCTACATGTCTTTTGGTGAAAATAACCCAAATGTAGGAAAGTTATAAAGTTCGCAAACTATGTGATAGATCTGAAAATTGATCAATCCTGAAGTACTGACGGCCAATCTAATTTCTTGAGGTCCCAGAATGTCAGAACAGTACAGATATCCCCAAATGACCCCTTTTTGCAGAGTAGACATTCTGACGTACTTCATAAGAGGCATGGCGAGTTTTTTGAAGTTGTATTTTTTTTTGTCATAATTTTTCGGAAAAATGAAAAAATGCAAAAAATAATTTTCACAATTATTTATTTACATACTGTCACCAGTGCAGTACAGCGTCATCATATAACTGGCATGGCGGTGATCAGGGACACTGACTGGTGACAGTATGAAAAAATATATATATATATATTTTTCTTAAATTATTTTTTAATTTTTTTAATTATTTTTAATTTTTTATTTATTTTTTTTTTTTTATGATTTTTTTTTTCATATTTCACTATGTCGTATTTTTTTTTTTTTTTTACTCAATTTGCTTATAGCAAAGAATTACTTTGCTATAAGCAAGCATTTACCTGAATGACATCGATTCATTCAGGTTTTTTTTTTTTTTTTTTTTCTTGTGCTTAGCTGTGATTTGGCCACAGCTAATCACATGACATGTGCATGTGATCTCTGGGACCATTCACAGCTAGACACTAGTATACAATGGATGGCATGAATGAAGCCATCCATTGTATACAACTGTTATGTGACCTGCTGTGATTGGTCACAGCAAGTCACATGGTACCGGCAACGGGGGCCGGTACTCAGATCTGTCATAGGCCGTGTCCGAGGTACACTGCCGGTGACAGATCGCGCCGCTGCGATCTAGAGCGTTTTCCCTGCCGCCATTCGGCTGTTGGCCAGGAGGGAAGTGGTTAACCTCTTCAGCCCCAGCCACTGCATATGTACGTTTGCAGGGCGGCACGGCTGCGCAAAAACACGTTTTAAAATGTAGTTTTGCAAAACAGGTAGGGGGCGCGCGTCCGCCCTACCTGTCCCGCGGGTGTCAGCAGCGGGTCTCCGCGCCGGTGTCACGCAGCGGGTCATTACCGCCGCCGTTTCCCCGATTCGCGGTGATCGCTGACAGAGAGCAGGGCTGCATTGTTTATACACAGCCCTGCTATCTGTCAGTTCCCTGACAGCTCGTGACAAGCTGAAGAAGGAGAGAAGAGTTTCTCTCTCTCGATCAGCCTGTCCCTGTCCAGCACACACCCCCGCCCCCTAGTAAAACACTCCCTTCACACAGTAAACCCTAAAAATGTTAACCCCTTCCTCCCCAGTGCCATGAGTACAGTGTCAGTGGGTTTTTTTTTCACTGATCACTGTATTGGTGTCACTGGGGATGTCGCTGATCGCCGCCATTACGAGTATAAAACAAATTAAAAATCCCAGTATCTTCCCGCCATTTGTAAACGCTATAACTTTCATGTAAACCAATTAATTTACACATATTGGGATTTTTTTTTAGCAGAGACATGTCGCAGAATGCATTTTGGATGAAATTTGTGACTAAATTTGATTTTTTAATTTTTTTTACTGGACATGTTTTATAGCAAAAAGTCCAAAATATTGTTTTTTTTTCTCAAAATTGTCAGCCTTTTTTTTTAAAGCGCAAAAAATTAAAAACGCACAGGTGATCAAATACCACCGAAAGAAAGCTCAATTTGTGGGGAAAAAAAGGATGTAAATTTAATTTGGGTGCAGTGTTGCATGACCGCGCAATTGTAAGTTAAAGTAACGCAGCGCCGTAACACAAACCTCTTCTGTAACCGCTTCCTGACCACCCTACAGCAGAAATACTGCCACAGGGCGGCATGGGTACGCAAAATCACACATATATATATATATATATATATATATATATATATATATACGTGATTTGCGCTCCCGTGGTTTTCACACCCCTCCCAGATAGCGTCAGATTGCCCGTCAGTACACCAGTCATCACATTTAAACCCTTGTTGGAGTACGCTCATGTACAATAAACCTCCATTGCTAGTATAGTGTCTGAACGGGTCAATATCTTTGATCAGGTCAGCACTATACCAGCGTTCACATTAGTAAAGCGTCCCCAAAAACGCAGCGTTAGCGGGATCAGCCCCGGCACCTGCCAACACCTGCGTTTAGCCCCTACGCTTACCCCCCCTTCTCCCCCAGCAAGTGCAGTGTCAGTAGGTCACTGTTACTTGATACATTGCACACAAAACCGCAGTGTTGGCAGAATCAGGCCTGATCTCTGTTAGCACTTGTCGGTAAATTTTGATGACTCTCACATGCAGCAGAGTGCCAGTACTAGTGCCGCGCTACCTTTTGGTGAACTGACGAGTACCAGCGGTCTAGTACATCCTGGTCTTTCACATACCTCCTTGATTTTTGGAGCTGTTTTTCACGGAATATCTGTATGCGTTGATTGTGGATCAAAGCAGTTTATATGCACAACAATTTATTGCCGCCAACCCAAATTCAAACCTTGCCAGACCATTCGCAAGGAAACTCATTACGGTTTTCAAATTTACATTTTTTTTGGGCCTAACCCTCAACATGGGCATTACTAAAAGAAATGAATTGCGGTTGTATTGGTCCGCAGACCCGATTCATCATATGCCGTGTTCTCTGCTGCCATGGCCAGGCATAGATATGAGAGTATAATGTGTTTTATGCATTTCAGCGACAATACACTCTGTCATCCTCGGCGTGACCCTGAATTTGACCGGCTCCACAAAATTCAGCCCCTCGCAAATCACCTTTAACCTAAAATTTGCAGATGTGTCTATACTCCCCAGCAAAACATCTGCGTTGATGAGTCCCTCATTAATTTTTCTGGCCGCCTTGCATTCAAACGATTTCTATCAGCAAGCGTGCCAGATATGGGGTCAAGATGTAGAAGACCTGTAGAGGACAACAGGCTATACTTATACGTTTCGGATTTACGAGGGAAAAGATAGTCACGTGGAGCCCGCCCGGATGCCCAGATTACATGGGGAGCAGTGACAAGATAGTTTGGGACTTGGTGTCATCATTTCTCCATATGGGGTACCACTTATACGTGGACAATTTTTATTCAAGGGTGCCACTATTTAGACATTTATTCAATCTTGGAACTGGCACTTGTGGCAAAGTGTGACCTAATGTGTGCCCACCATTAGAAGTGGGTGGAAGCAGGGCGGTATATTCTAATGGTGGGCATACCACTCACTTTTTTTCTGGCAGAGAGTTCTTCTCATTTTTTCATTCATTCCACAGGCTGCATACAAAAAAAAAACATAGCATATATAACCAACAAGGACCAGCGATGTACTAGTAAATCACTGGATTTGAATGGTTATACCAGGATGATGCCTACAGCTGCAGACATCATCCTGGTGTTGTTTTGTTTTTTTCAGCCGGGGATCGGCTTTCATGTAAAAGCAATCCTAGTGGCTAATTAGCTGCAAGATTGCTTTTTACAAGCAGCGGGAGATGATGCCCCCTCCCCCGCTGCCTTCCACGGCCTTCTTGGGCAGTCCCGTGCCATCGGGGGAACCTGAGAATGCAGCCGGTGTTTCTGCCAGCTGACCATAGAGCTGATTGGAGACCAGAATGGTGCCAATCATCTCTATAGTCTAAGAATTCAGAAGCTCCGAGCATTTCATCACTTCAGTTTCGCAGGATATAAACAGCGCCATTTGTAAATTGGGAAAGCATCTGATCACACCGATTTTGGTTTGATTAGATAATGTAAGGGCAGAGGAGATATCTAGAGTCTGATAGACCCCATATTTCTCAAAAAAGAATATATGACAATGCCCATTGAAGTTATAGGGGTTATTTGCATTCCCTGTTAAAACATTAAAAGTGATTAAAAAAAAAAAAAAAGGTACAATGTAAAAATAATAAAAAAAAAAATCAAAATAACTAAAAAAAAAAAAAAAATAGTCCCTCCCATGCGCGCACACCTGTGTGCACAAGCCTTGACCCTGTGCCGTTATGTAAACAGCGGTTGCACCATGCATGTGAGGTATTGCCGTGAACGTCAGATCAAGGGCAGTAATTCTAACACTAGACCTCCTCTGTAAATCTAAAATGGTAGCTTTTAAAGGCTTTTAAAGCTCTGCCTATGGATATTAAAAATGTTTGCAGTTTGTTGCCATTGCACGGGGCATGCGCAGTTTTAAAGCATATCATGTTTGGTATCTATTTACTTGGCATACCATCATCTTTTATAATTTACCAAATAATTGGCCAATATATTGTGTTTTTATGCATTAAAAGTAAAAAAAAGTGTATTTTTTAAAACAAAATTGCTTTTGAAAAATTGCTGCGCGAGTACTATGTGCCATAAAAAATTGTAGTACCCACCATTTTATTCACTAGGGTGTCTGCTTTAAAAAAATATATAATGTTTGGGGGGTTTAAATTAATTTTCTAGCAAAAAATACACATTTTTTTTATGTGAACAAAAGTGTCAGAAAAGGCTTGGTCTTCAGGTGGTTAGAAGAGTGCGTGATGTATGGCATAAACTTCTAATGCTGGGCATAAAACGCCCCCACCCCCCAAAACAACCCTTTTTTTGGAAAGCAGACACCCCAAACTATTTGCTGAGAGGCATGTTGAATCAATAGAAGAATTTATTTTTTTACCACAAGATTTTGGAAAATTACAAAAAAAATTTTTGTTTTTTACACAAAATTGTCAATTAAAATGATTTACTGCTCACACATGCCATGGGTATATGTGGAATTACTCCCCAAAATACATTCTGCTACTTCTCCGAGTATGGGGGTACCACATGTGAGAGACGTTTTGGCAGTCTAGCCAAGTACAGGACCCCAAAATCCAATAAGCACCTTCAGGCTTTTAAAGGGCTTTATTTCCTCATACACTTCCAGACTACCTATCACAGTTCAGGAGGCCCTGAAATGCCAGGATAGCACCTAACCCCCCCCCCCAAATGACCCCTTTTTGGAAAGTATACACCCCAAGGAATTTTGATAAGAAGCATGGTGAGTATTTTGCAGATCTCATTTGTTGCCACAAGTTTTTGGAAAATGAAGAAAAAAAACAAAAACATATTTTTCTATTTTTTTTATCTCAAAACCTTGTGAGAAAAAATGAGATCTGGGGTTTGGTGCTATCCTGGCATGTCAGGGCCTTCAAAACTGTGATAGGTAGTGAGGAAGTGTAATGAGGAAGTTACGCACCTTCAGGCTTTTAAAGTGGTCATTGGATTTCAGGCTCCTGTATGTGGCTAGTCTCCCAAAAAGTCTCACACGTGTGGTATCCTCATACTCGGTAGAAGTGAAAACCTTTACAGTGGGTGGGCCTTATGGGGCATGGCTAAACAAAGGCCAGGCTTTAATTATGTGTTTGGGGGACCAGAGGGCTTATGCTAGAAGGTGGGGGGAAGAGGGGGTCAGATATGCGCTGGGGGGGGGGGTGCTTTGAGAGGGGAGAGGACTTGTGCTAGAAGGTGGGGTGGGGGGATTTCAAATTCCAACCCCCCTCATTCTAGCATAAGTCCTCTCTACTCTCAAAGCACCCCCCCAACGCATATCCTCTTACCCCTGCCCCCCCATAATATTTCCTCTAAGTGTACACTATTGTTACCTCCCCCCCTCCACCCTCCTTGCTATGTCCCCCTCCCCTGTAAGGCTGGGTTCACACTAGCCCGCCCTGTGCGTTCTGGTTGTGGGTTCGGGAATCACATCAGCTCCTGCACCCACAACCACCCACAGCCGAATCGCTCTGCTCTTACAAGATGCACGGGGCTGCCATTCATTCCGAATGGCACCCCCGCGCATCTCAGCCCACACAACACGATCGCAGGTGCGGGAACCGCAGGGAAACCACAAGATCAAAAAGACCGTGCAGTTTCCCTGCAGATGCGTTTTTGCATGAACCTTTTTCTTGCATGAAACGCTGACACAGCAACCCATTCAAATACATGGGCCACCGTGTCAGCGGAGACGCGGGCCGCACTAGTGTGAACCAAGCCTAAGTCGCCATCCATATTAACCACTTGCCCACCGGAAGATTTTACCCCCTTCATACCAGGCCATTTTGTGCTGTTTGCCAATGCCTTACTTTAACTGGCAATTGTGCGGTCATGCTACACTGTACCCAGGGCTGTGGATAAGGGGGTACCACCCAGGGATGGACTGACCATTTGGAAACTCGGCCCCGGGATCAGTAGGGGCCCCATGAGATGCCCTTGGTACCTTTTTCATAAGATTTTTTAAATTTGGGCAAGGACACAGGGGCCCCACGATCCCCTATTGCCCGGGGGCCTCATGAGTTGTCAGTCCGCCCCTGGTACCACCAGTCCTCCTGTATGTGGCCCAGGCCAGAGCTGCGTGAATAGGATGTGGGTAGGGAGGGTAATCGGCACAGCGCACATATATGAAAATTGATCAGTCTTGATACACTGACAGCCCGTCTCATTTCTTGAGGCCCAAAAATGCCAAGAGAGTATAAATATCCCCCACTTACTAGTGTATATACAGTAATATAAATAAATTTATAGTGCCGCGCTCCTATTTGATTGTATATATAACTTAATCCTTAAGATACATGAATTGATATCTGAATCAATACATAAATCACTGTGACTAGTGAATAAAAAATAATCAATAATAATAAATAATGATAAATCAATTGTGAATCACTGTGACTGGTAAATCAATTAAAAATCGATAAATTTAAATATAAATAAATCAAAAACCTTCATTAGTGTGACTGATATCAATCAATCAGAAAATCCTTAATTAAATGTGACTGTTAAAAGGATGAAACTAGGATAAGTAAAATCCTAAATCTGTGCCACTCTAATCTGATGTGATCACTCCATCTATATAATGCTAAAGCATATAAATGTGCGATGAAGCTTAGATGGGAATTACCTATTAATGATGGTCTATTGGAGGAAGAAGATAAGGAAGAATGGTACAATTTCTTCAATGAAAAAGGAATGGAGGTTCTCCAATTCCTACTTAAAAGAAAACAAAGAAAAATGAGGAAAATTGAAAAAGTGATAAAGGAGTACCAAAATAAGGTAGAGACTAGCAAAGACCACCCAGAATTTACAAAATACTTATCCCAGCTGAATAAAAATGCCCAGAAAAAAGACACAGAAATTAAGAACAAGAAAAAGAAGAAATTTCAAAGAGTGAGCCAGGATTATCAACAAAAATCAGTATTTAAATGGCAAACTAACCCCAATCTTAATGAGATTAAATCTACAGAATCCACACCAGTTAAAACTAATGCGAAAGCACCACCCCCCCAAAAAAAATTAGGGTTCAAAAACACCAATAAAAGACAATAGAGTACATCCCCAATACAAAGGAGGGAACCCCAATAACTGGAGACCACAATATTACACTCCGGGACCATATAGACCTCCATATAATCAACCCTATCAAGGGGGGAGACCATATTTTAATGGCAATAGAGGCCATAACCAGAGAGGCTCCCAAGGATATTACACACAAGAATATTATGGGAGGCCTGGTCAAAATAGAGGCCCATATTATCCTAAACCACAAAGGCCACAATACCAAGCACAGTATCCAATAATGAACAAACCATACCAAGTACCTACA
Source organism: Staurois parvus (assembly GCA_951230385.1). Taxonomy (NCBI): domain Eukaryota; kingdom Metazoa; phylum Chordata; class Amphibia; order Anura; family Ranidae; genus Staurois; species Staurois parvus. The sequence goes on along the minus strand of CATNWA010001991.1, from coordinate 42,497 downwards.
CACAATAGATACTCACCCCTGGAAAGGGAAGAACCAAATTCACCCCTCCCCAATCCTTTTTTAGGATGGGATTTGAATCCCCAAGGAGGGAAGGAAGAAGAAATACAATATATATGCAAGAAAGAGAGGGAAAAGAGGAGGAAGAAGGACACAACAAAAAAAAGAAGGAACTAAAGGGTGAAGGCATTTTTAACATTAGTGGATTACCCCTTACAGAGGAGGAAAATATATGCGTTAAGCAAGGGTTCTCAAGTATGCTCCGAAAAAAGGATTAAACAAATTTGATACTTATGTGAGCATACAGAAACTGATTAGGAAGCTCAATTTAAAAAAGTACTATACTAGTAATCCTATTACACAAAACACTGGAGCAATAGAACACACTACATGTAGTCAACTCAAGAACAAATCAGTTTTTTAATCCCCAGATTGGAGATAACAAGTATATAGACACGTTTAAATATATGGTATTGCAAGATCTGGAATCCCTCCGGATCAAAAAAACCAAAAATGGCGACCAATCTAAAGAGAGGCCTAGATACACTGAAAAAGAGGAATGATATTGTAGTGCGTCCAGCGGACAAGGGAGGGGGCATAGTGATACAATCGAGGACCTACTATGAATCAATCATGACAGAAATGCTTAATGATAAAGATACATATGAAGTGCTAACAAATAATCCCACCAAGAACTAATATAAGAAAAAGCTAATAAAGCTAGTTTCATATGGGAAAAAGAAGGGAGTGATAAATGAGAAAGAACATGAATATCTAGTACCATCAGTATGTAGACTACCCATCATGTATTCAGTTCCTAAAATCCACAAAAATAGTACTAATCCGCCAGGCAGACCCATTATAAATGGGATAGATTCACTTACAGCAAGACTGGGTGAATATGTAGACAATTATCTGCAGCCATTAGTAACTAAAACTAGAGCATACTTAAGGGATACAAAACATGTAATACAGGAAATGAAGGATATACAGATAGACAAAAACACGCTTTTGAGTACAGCAGATGTAGCAGCATTGTACACCAACATAGATCATCAGGGGGCCATAGAAGCAGCTAAATGGGCGCTCAACAAATATGGAAATATCCCTAATAGACATAAAAAATTTATTATAAAATGCTTAAAATTTTGTCTTACTCACAACTATTTCTGGTATGGTAACACATACTATTCCCAAAGAAGAGTAGGAGTAGCTATGGGCGCTAAATTCGCCCCTAGCATTGCTAATCTTTATATGGCGAAATGGGAAGATGAATCTGTGTTTCATAGTACGAAAACGGAAATAGTAATATACAAGAGGTACATTGATGACTTACTGGTTGTATGGAATGGTGAAAAAGTAGAACTCTTTAAATTCTATGATGGCTTAAATAGGAATGAAGCAAATATAAAATTGAGCTATGATATACATGAAACCTCTATTAATTTTTTAGATATTCAAATCTTTAAAGAGGGAATACAATTATGCACAAAAAACCATTTTAAATCAGTTGATAGAAATGCATACATCCCTATAGACAGCTGCCATCACAAAGCGTGGTTAACAAACATCCCCAGAGGCCAATTTATTAGGCTGAAAAGGAACTGTACAAAAATGAAGGACTATGTAGAACAAAGTGGAATGATATATCAGAAAGATTATAAACAAAGGTTATAAAAAAGAAATAATACAAGAGGAAAGGGAGAAAGTAGGCTTTATGGATCGGAATAAACTGATAGCAGACAAACAAAAAGAGAATACTGAAAAGGCGGAGGAACTATCAGTAGTGTTACAATATAACACACAGTACAAATCAGTACAAAGCATAATAAAGAAACACTGGAAGATTCTAACATTAGATAAGCACTTGAAAAATAATATCCTGGAAATACCAAGGTTTATATACAAAAAAGCTCCCAACATTAGAGATAATGTTGTCAAAAGTATAATATCACCACCTACTAAAAAATCATCAAATACGTTTTTTTCCAGGGAAAGGGTTTCTATACTTGCGGTAGATGCTATAGTTGCACCAGATTGGTAAATAACCCCAGGAGAAGATTTACATTTCAGAACCCCATGAGGAAAAGAATACAGAATTCAGCAATTCATATCATGTGACACAAGAGGGGTTATCTATGCTCTGAATGCCCCATGTAACCTGATATTTATTGGTCGCACTAAAAAGGATGCTAAGAGAACGAATAAAAGAACATGTATACAATATAAACAGGGGATATAAATATCACCACTTATCACAGCACTTTAAGAAATACCATAATAAAGATGCAAGGAAATTAGAGTTCTGGGGTATAGAAAAACATGTACAACACTGGAGGGGTGACAACCTGATAAGGGAAATCAGCAAGAAGGAATCGAAGTGGATCTATGAAATGGGTTGTCTAGCTCCTAATGGGTTAAACAAAGAGTTTGACCTTGCATGTTTTATCAGTAATAAATAAGTATGTAGATGGAGATAGCATGTAATCACATTTTGAGGTCCATCTACTATTCATAGCTAAGAGTTAATTCTAATAAATTTTGATAATTTTTAATAATTATTTTAGACATTTTTTAGCTGTTTAAAAAAATGTGAGCATATTAACGCATTCATAATATGTATAGAGCTTATAAATATGGTATAAATTCTAAATAATTTAATAAATTTAATCTAATTAAGCATCCCTTCAATAATAAGGGTACAATAGGATTTGCTTAAGATGATGTGAGATATTAATCATAATATAACATTGATAATATCAGGCCAGTTAAAAAAACGATATGCATGGTGTCCATAATTGATGCTATTATATTTATATGCATCAGTATAAATCTTTTTATCTTCTAATTTATTTTAATTTTTAAATTTAATTTTATTTTTATGATTTAATATGTATTTTTAATAAAGATTGTTTAAGGATTTTAGGTAGTCTGCCGAAGGGTATACACTCAGTAATATATAAGGTATAGGCATTTGTTATTATGTATAAACTGCAATATGAGAGATGGAACACAGCTGACCCGATTAGCAACGTCTGACAGTCAGATACATTCTTGTACTCGTGTGGATCTACATGGATAAGCACTGGGTTTCAATATAGCTAAAGAATATCGCTGGGAAAATGGCCGCGCCCATGTGGGCTTCATGAAAATGGCGGCCGAGGGATATATATATAGGTGAATGGGCAAGTCGTGACATCCAATCATTTTTCCCCTGATGAAGTCACGTGACCCTGTGACGCAACGCGTAGGGGAGGGGCTCTGACGTCACGACGTTGCATCGGAGAGGCTCAGTGATTCCAGTGCAGACAGAGGCAGGCAGCAAGACAGAGGCAGAGGCAGAGTATTACTCACTCACTACAGACCGATATCACCTATGCTGTCCTGGATCACATAAGAGCCATATACTGCTGTGTAATACCGCAACTGGCAGCAATAAATTTCCTTTACACAAAAGGATAAGGCACCATGGTCTTTTTGCTTCTTTCCTTTATTTGACCCACATTCCCCATGCTGGTGAAAGGAGGACCTGAGAAGGAGGTGACCCCAGGAGGGGAATTAGGAGATTCCTAGAGAGCTGGTCAAAATACCCATCTATGAGCAGCTGCACAAGGAGAAAGAGGAAAGTACAGGAGGATCCCTATAGATCCACACCCATTTTTTGGAACATCTTACACAAGAGTATCATCCCATCAATCCTGGAAGGATTAAAAGCTTATTTGCCTGAAGTAATTTAGGCAAATACCAAGGTGAGCACATAGGGAGACCACTAAGCACCCGGCGAGAGGGAATAAGGAATTCACCTGCACATTGCACTTATTTGAAAGACTTTTTATTTATGAACTTTATTGATTGCACTTGCACATTTATATGCTTTAGCATTATATAGATGGAGTGATCACATCAGATTAGAGTGGCACAGATTTAGGATTTTACTTATATCCTAGTTTCATCCTTTTAACAGTCACATTTAATTAAGGATTTTCTGATTGATTGATATCAGTCACACTAATGAAGGTTTTTGATTTATTTATATTTAAATTTATTGATTTTTAATTGATTTACCCAGTCACAGTGATTCACAATTGATTTATCATTATTTATTATTATTTTTTTTTATCATTTTGTTTACCACACTGTGACCAGAGCAATATGTTACCATAGTAACATTATACTACTCTAGAGAAGTCAGGATTTTTTTTTTTTTTTGCACATTTTATGATTGCTTATAGCTCAACCACTTCCCATCCGGCCCATGTATATAAACGTCCGGACGGGAGCAGTGCGGGAGCGGGTGGTCGTTTATAATTGTTCTCCCCGCTCCCTGCTTGTGCGCGCTCCCTGAATGTTTGGGGGTTCTGTGTAATTTTCTAGCAAACAAATGATGATTTTTACATGTAGGAGAGAAATGCCAGAATTGTCCTGGGTGGGAAGTAATTAAGTACTAAAATCGTTTGGACTGTATCCATGGAGGAGCAGCGTTGTCAGCTTAGGATGGGCATGAGCGGGATGTTCTGTAGTCCACAGAGAGAGACTCAGAGGCAGAAAGTACATGACTGAGGGACATGCAGAATATCGAGGCTAATACTTACCACCTAACCAATAAAACAACCACCCCCTCAACCTTCTCCCACCTGAAATAACCACGCGACTCTCCTTTTGGTGTAAAAAACGGCCATAGCGGCCCATTCACTGTGTACATTTGTGTTGTGAACTGTGATTGGTCACAGTGATCACATGGTACACACAGGATCAATCAGAGCTAATCACAACCAAACTCAATTTCATTCAGTAAAATAGTTGCTTAACCACTTCCATACCGGGCACTTTTACCCCCTTCCTGCCCAGGCCAATTTTCAGGTTTCAGCGCTCTCACACTTTGAATGACAATTGTGCGGTCATGCAACATTGTACCCAAACTAAAATTTTATCATTTTCTTCACACAACTAGAGCTTTCGTTTGGTGGTATTTAATCACCGCTGGGGTTTTTATTTTTTTTTGCTAAATTAACAAAAAAAGACTAAAAATTTTGAAAAAAAAACATGTTTTTCTTTGTTTCTGTTTATAAAAGTTTGCAAATAAATATTTGTTCTTCATAAATTTAGGCCGAGATGTATTCTGCTACATTTCTTTGGTGAAAATAACCCAAATTACTATTTATTATTTAGTCTGTAGGAAACTTATAGAGTTCACAAACTATGGTATAGATCTGAATATTGATCAATCCTGAAGTACTGACAGCCAATCTCTCATTTTTTAAGGTCCAAGAATGTCAGGACAGTACAGATATCCCCCAAATGACCCCTTTTTGCAAAAGTAGACCGTCCGATGTATTTCATAAGAGGCATGGCGAGTTTTATGAAGTTGTAATTTTTTTGTCATTTTTCGGAAATTAAGAAATTAAAAAAATGATTTTCACTATTTTTTTTTTTTACATACTGTCACCAGTGCAGTACAGCGTCATCGTGTAACTGGCATGGCGGTGATCACGGACACTGACTGGTGACAGTACGAAAAAAAAAAAATTGATACCATAGTAACATTGTACTACTTTGGGGAAGTGATCAGTATTTTTTTTTTTTTTTTACACAATTTGCTTATAGCAAAGAATTACTTTGCTATTAGCAAGCATTTACCTGAATGAAATCGATTCATTCTGGGGTTTTTTTTTTTGTGATTTGGCCACGGCTAATCACATGACACAGCTGGGCTGTGATTGGCCCAGCTTGTGCATGTGATCTCTGTGACCATTCACAGCTAGACACACTTGTATACAATGGATGGCATGAAAGGAAGCCATCCATTGTATACAACTGTCATGTGACCTGCTGTGATTGGTCACAACAGGTCACATGGTACTGGCAACGGGGTCGGTACACAGATCTGTCATCGGCCGTGTCCGAGGTACACGGCCAGTGACAGATCGCGCCGCAGCGCGGCCCTGTAGGCATGTGCAATGCGCACTCTGGAAAGGACGCCTTATGGGAGGGACGAGCAACGGATTAACATAACTCTTACATAACACTTCATACAGTACAATCAAATAATAACTGACAGTAATGATCCCAACCGGGTCCAAGGTCTTCCAAGGCACTGTTACTCACATCAATAACTCGGCTGTATCTGACACCCAATGAAAAGGCCCCCAGCTACTACACCGCTTCGGGGACAATACTACAACTACGTAGTCCCAGATACAGCCAATGAACTCCCACCTTACCAACATGACCTTATAATTGGGAAGGAACACCCATACCTACGATGGGCCCAACCCATAATCCACCAAATGGTCACTCCAGCACCGCCTTCAAAGACCCAGCGACCCCTGCCGGCTGCCATGACAAAACAAAAAACGCCAAACACCTCAGAAGAACACAAAATGCCGATCAAGGAAAGAAAAATAAAATCAAGCAACCCAAACAAAACCAAACAACATGACAAACACAAAGGACAAGAGGAATAACAAAAACAAAACAACAAAACAGGTCCAGGGAGGGAGGGCGGGAGAAACCTCACCCGTGCTGGCACAAGCTCCGACTGACCCCCATCATTTTTTTTGTGACAGACAGAGCTTTGTTTTGGTGGTATTTAATCACCTCTGGGTTTTTATTTTTTCTTAAACAAACCAAAACCACTGAAAATTTTGGAAAAAAAAGTTTTTTCTTAGTTTTTGTTATAAAATTTTGTAAATAAGTGATTTTTCTCCTTCACTGATGTGCGCTAATGAGACTGCAGTGATGGGACACTGATAGGTGGCACTATAATGGGCACTGATGAGGAGGCACTGGTAGGTGGCACTGATGGGCATTGACAGGCATCACTGATGGGCACTGAAAGGCAGCACTGATAGGCACTGGCACTGACTGGCACTGATAGGCGGCACTTATAGGCAGCACTGACGGGCACTGATAGGTGGCACTGACTGGCACTGATAGGTGGCACTGATTGTCAGCACTGATTGGCATTGATAGGTGGCACTGGCTGGCAGCACTGATTGGCATTGATAGGTGGCACTGGCTGGCACTGAAAAAGGCAGCTCAGATGGGCACTGATATGTGGCATTGATGTGCACTGGTAGGCACTGATATGTGGCATTGATGTGGCACTGATGGGCAATGGCAGGTGACATGGATGAGCAGAGAGCTGGCACTGATGGACACTGACAGGTGGTACTGCTGGGGCTACACTGATCATCAAGGCACACTGATCATCAGTGCTCTGATGATCAGTGTACATGTCCCCTCCACGGAAAGCCGATTACCGGCTCTCCTCTCCTCACGAGCTGTCAGCGTGACGGCTCGTGAGGAGAGAAATGCCGGTAACCGGCATTTCCCTGTTTACATGCGATTACCTGTGATTGGACACAGCTGATCACATGACCGAGCTGACATCTTCGGCTCTTTCCGTGAATCGGTGATCCGCTGTGTCCGAGGGGACACAGTGTACCGGCGATCGCCGGTGAGAAGGGGAGGACATCATATGACGTCCTCTCAGAACGAGAGAGAAGAACCACCTCGTGGACTATATGGCGGGCGGGAGGCGGTTAAACAGTAAAAACAAAACTTTTGCAATGATTTATGTTTATCAGACCAAAAAAGAGCAAATGAGAAAAATTCACCGTTAGGGTTGAGTGCTGATTCACATACTGTATATATATATATATGAAAATCGATCAGTCTTGATGTACTTGATGGCCTATCTCATTTCTTGAGGCCCCACATGACAGTTGTATATAATGGATGGCTTCATTCATGCCATCCATTGTATACTAGTGTCTAGCTGTGAATGGTCACAGCGATCACATGCACATGTCATGTGATTAGCTGTGGCCAAATCACAGCTAAGCACAAAAAAAAAAAAAAAAAAAAAAAAAAAAAACCCTGAATGAATCGATGTCATTCAGGTAAATGCTTGCTTATAGCAAAGTAATTCTTTGCTATAAGCAAATTGTGTAAAAAAAAAAAAAAATACTGATCACTTCCCCAAAGTAGTACAATGTTACTATGGTAACATTGTACTACTTTGGTCATAGTGAAATATGAAAAATGAAATATGAAATATGAAAAAAAAAAAAAATCTTAAAAAAAAGAAAAAATATGTAATAAAAAATAATAAAATATATATATATATTTTTTTTTTTCATACTGTCACCAATCAGTGTCCCTGATCACCGCCATGCCAGTTATATGATGACGCTGTACTGCACTGGTGACAATATGTAAAAAAAAAAATAGTGAAACTAATTTTTTACATTTTTTCATTTTCCAAAAAATTATGACAAAAAAAATACAACTTCAAAAAACTCGCCATGCCTCTTATGAAGTACGTCGGACTGTCTACTTTTCAAAAAGGGGTCATTTGGGGGATATCTGTACTGTTCTGACATTCTTGGACCTCAAGAAAATTTAGATTGGCCGTCAGTACTTCAGGATTGATCAATATTCAGATCTATACCATAGTTTGTGAACTCTATAACTTTCCTACAAACTAAAAAATACATCCTAATTTGGGTTATATTTCACCAAAGACTTGTAGCAGAATACATCTCGGCCTAAATTTATGAAGAACAATTATTTATTAGCAATTTTTATAACAGAAACAAAGAAAATTGTTAATTTAGCAAAAAATAAAAACCCAGCAGTGAATAAATACCACCAAAAGAAAGCTCTAGTTGTGTGAAGAAAAAAATGATAAAATTTTAGTTTGGGTACAATGTTGTATGAGTGCGCAATTGTCATTCAAAGTGTGAGAGCGCTGAAACCTGAAAACTGGCCACGTTTTCACGGGCAGGGGGCGCGCGCGCGCGCTCCCTTTGACCCGCGGGTGACACCATTCGATCCCGGAGGGATCAATCATTAGATTTCAGCCAGTGATGTCTGGCTGAAATCAGATGATCGGTCCCTGTCCTATCCTGTCCTGTGTTGACATTTACACAGGACAGGATATGATGTCATTCTTGTGAAGACACAGAAAACGTGAGTACAAAACAATACACATTTACAGTTAGAACACACCTAGGTCACATTTAACCCCCTGATCGTCCCCCCCCCCCCCAGTTAACCCCTTCACTGCCCTGTCACCAGTGTCACTGATCAGTGAACCGATTTTTACTGATCACTGTATCAGTGTCGCTGGCGACTTCCGATAGGGTTAGCGCCCCCCCAGATAGCGCCAGATTGCCCGCTAGTACACCAGTAATCCCGTTTAAACCCCTTTAACCCCTTATCTCCCCCCCCCCAGTTAACCCTTTCACTGCCCTGTCACCAGTGTCACTGATCAGTGAACCAATTTTTACTGATCACTGTATTAGTGTCGCTGGCGACATCCGATAGTGTTAGCGCCCCTCCCAGATAGCGCCAGTTTGCCCGCCAGTACACTAGTAATCCCATCTAACCCCTTGATCGCCCCCCCATCCACCCCCCAGTTAACCCCTTCACTGCCCTGTCACCAGTGTCATTGATTACAGTGAACAGATTTTTACTGATCACTGTATTAGTGTCACTGGTGACTTCCGATAGTGTTAGCGCCCCTCCCAGATAGCGCCAGTTTGCCGCTAGTACACAAGTAATCACATTTGACCCCTTGATTGCCAGGAACACGCTTACTTGCACGCTAAACCTCCATTGCTACTATAGTGTCTGATTGGATCAATATCTTTGATCAGATCATCGCTATACCAGCGTTCACATTACTATAGTATCCCCAAAAATGCAGCGTTAGCGGGATCAGCCCCGACACCTGCCAGCACCTGCGTTTAGCCCCTACGCCCCCCCCCCTTCTCCCCCAGCAAGTGCAGTGTCAGTAGATAACTGTCACTTGATACATATTACACACAAAACCGCAGTGTTCACAGAATCAGGCCTGATCTCTGTTCTTGTCGGTAAATTTTTTGTAGCGGTTCAAGCAGTCCCTGACAGCCAGGCGCTCTTTTTCCCGTGAGTCGCACTAGGTACCTGTAAATTTAGTGGCCAAAATGTCCAAGCAAAGGTACTCTAGTGAAGAGGCCTATAGGATTCTGAGCATGTCAAGTGAGAGCGAAGGGGAAGACTCACTGGCAGAATCAGGCTCAGAATACGAACCTATAGACAGCAGCGGCACCCTGACAGATAACTCAGACGACGAGGAAGAGGTCCCTGCTAAGATCAGGTGTACCCGATCCCATTCCCAGGTTGCTGAGGTGGTACAAATGCATGATGACTCTCATATGCAGCAGCAGTGCCAGTACTAGTGCCGCACTACCTTTTGGTGAACTGGCGAGCACCAGCGGCCTAGTACATCCTGGTCGTATACATACCAGCACTGCAGTATCACTTGGTGACGTGGCGAGTCCCATAAGTGCAGTACAAGCTGGTGCGGTGGCGAGCAAGTAGTGTTCCGCGGCCACCAAGAATTCGCAGACAGGCCCGTAGAGCCCCTAGTGTCCTTCCGGATGTGCTTGCAAATCCCGATTGGCAGCCCACAAATTCTGCAGCACACTTACTTCCCCCATTCACTGCCCAACCCGGAATTCAGGTGGAAACAGCAAATTTAAATACTCCCCTTGATTTTTTTTAGCTGTTTTTTTTCACAGAAGATCTTTATGCATTGATTGTGGATCAAAGCAATTTATATGCACGACAATATATCGCCGCCAACCCAAATTCATACCTTGCCAGACCATTCGCATGGAAACCCATTACGGTTTCCGAATTTAAAGTTTTTTTGGGCCTAACCCTCAACATGGGCATTAATAATAAAAATTAATTGCGGTTGTATTGGTCCACAGACCCGCTTGTTCACATGTCCGTGTTCTCTGCTGCCATGGCCAGGCATAGATATGAGACGATAATGCGTTTTATGCACTTCTACGACAACACACTCAGTCGTCCTCGGGGTGACCCTGAATTTGACCGGCTCCACAAAATTCGGCCCCTTGTAAATCACTTTAACCAAAAATTTGCAGATGTGTATACTCCCCATAAAAACATCTGCATCGATGAGTCCCTCATTCAATATTCTGGTCGCCTTCTAATCAAACAATATCTCCCCAGCAAGCGTGCCAGATATGGGATCAAGATGTATAAGACCTGTGAGAGGGCAACAGGCTATACATGTAAGTTTCGGATTTACGAGGGAAAAGATAGTCACTTGGAGCCCCCCGGATGCCCAGACTACATGGGGAGCAGTGGCAAGATAGTTTGGGACTTGGCGTCATCCTTTTTCCATATGGGGTACCACTTATACGTGGACAATTTTTATTCAAGCGTGCCACTATTTAGACATTTGTTCAATCTGGGAATTTGCGCATGTGGCACTGTGCGATCTAATCCCCGGGGCTTCCCCCAACGGCTTGTAAATACCCTCTTAAAAAAAGGGGGAAAAAGCCTGCTTGAGAAATGAAGAATTGCTCGCAGTGAAGTGGAAGGACAAACGGGATGTTTACCTCCTGTCTTCCATTCACACAGATACGACCGTCCAAATTACCACGGCAGCTGGTGTTGTTGAGAAGCCCCTCTGTGTCCACGATTATAACCTTAACATGGGAGGGGTGGACTTCAACGACCAGATGATGAAGCCGTACTTAGTTTCCCGAAAAGCCAAACGCTGGTACATAAAAGTGTCAGTTTATTTATTTCAATTGGCTGTATATAACGCTTTTGTTCTCTATAAAGCAACTGGACATAGTGGATCATACCTAAATTTCCAGTTAGAGATCAACAGGGCCCTTTTGTATCCAGAAGGTGCTGCGGCCCAAACCCCTATCCCAGATGCAGTTAGCCGTCTGCATGAGAGACATTTTCCCGATACCATTCCTGGTACCCCAACCCAAAGAAGACCCCAAAAAAGATGTCATGTCTGCAGCAAACGTGGAATTAGGCGTGACAGCCGCTATTGTTGTCCCTCCTGTCCTGGCCAACCTGGCCTCTGCGTCAAGCCCTGCTTCCGCCTCTACCATACACTAGTTGACTATTAGTATAGGGTACAGCACGGCACAGATCAGGGCAATTTACACAGGGTCTCGAAAGATGTTAGGTAGTCAGAAAACTGGCTATCGCATTTGGAGAGACCCTACCAGCTGTTTTAAAAATGTTTGAAGTTTGAAAAAAAAAAAGTTCAAAAAAAAAATAAAAAAAAACAAATACCCCCCCCCCAAAAAATAAAAAAAAATGTAAAAAAAAAAATAGTTATAGTTTTTTTTTGTTGTTGTCATTTTTGTGATTGTTTTTTTTACTTTTTATAAAGATGTTTTATTGTTAGTTTATGTTTTTATTGTTAACCATTGTTGATTTCTTTGCAGGAATGTTTTTCATCAAAAAAAAAAGAGAATGCAGCACTGACCCCTGTTCTATTCTGACAGCAACAGGGGATGCAGGGAGGTCTTGCTTTCAGAATAGACATTATAAAGTTGTTTTAGTAGTTAACCATTGTGATTTCTTGCAGGAATGTCAAACTGCAGCACTGACCTGCTGACAGCAACAGGGTCTTGCTTTCAGAATATGAAAATTTTCATCCGCAGTTAAAAAAAAAGAGAATATATGCCAAAGCATGGGGGCCTGGGGAGGCCAGTGGGCGGATGGCCCCTATGCTTCGGCATATATATTTTATATTTGTTGGCACATTTCATGTGTGCCCACCATTAGAAGTGGGTGGATGCAGGGAGGTTTCTAATGGTGGGCATACCACACACTTTTTCTGGCACAGATTTCTTCTCTTTTTTTTTCATTCAGCCCACAGGCTGCATAAAGAAAAAAAGAACATAGCAATATATACCCAACAAGGACCAGCGACGTACTGGTACATCACTGGACTTTGAATGGTTATACCAGGGTGATGCCTGCAGCTGCAGGCATCATCCTGGTATCATTTTTTTCAGCCGGCAATGGGCTTTCATGTAAAAGCATTCCTAGTTGTTAATTAGCTGCAGGATTGCCTTTACAAGCAGTGGGAGAAAATGCCCCCCCTCCCCCTCCCTGAGATAGCATTAAAAGTGATTAAAAAAAAAAAAATTAAAGGGACAGTGTAAAAATAATTAATCAGAAAAAAAAAAAAAAAAAAAAAAAAAAAAAAAAAAAGACCCTCGCCCATCCACGCACGCGCACACCTGCGGTCGTGAGCGTTGACCCCTGTGCCAGTATGGAAACAGCGATTGCACCATGCATGTGAGGTATTGCCATGAACGTCAGATCAAGCGCAGTAATTATAGCTCTAGACCTCCTCTGTAAATCTAAAATGGTAGCTTGTAAAGGCTTTTAAAGCGTTGCCTATAGATATTAAAAATGTATGCAGTTTGTCGCCATTGCACAGGGCATGCGTAATTTTAAAGCATATCATGTTTGGTATCTATTTACTCAGCATAGCATCATCTTTTATATCATAGCAAATAATTGGCCAATATATTGTGTTTTTGTGCATTAAAATTAAAAAAAGTGTATATTTTTCAAAAAAATTGCGTTTGAAAAATCGCTGTGTAAGTAATATGTGAGATAAAAAAATTGCACCACCCACCATTTTATTTACTAGGGTGTCTGCTCTAAAAAAATATATATGTTTGGGGGTTCACTTTAATTTCCTAGCAAAAATACTGATTTTTTTAATGTGAACAAAAAGTGTCAGAAAAGGCTTGGTCTTCAGGTGGTTAGAAGAGTGAGTGATGTGTGGCATAAACTTCTAATGCTGGGCATAAAATGCCCCCACCCCTCAAAATGACCCCTTTTTGGAAAGTAGACACCCCAAACTATTTGCTGAGAGGCATGTTGAATCAATAGAAGAATTTATTTTTTTACCACAAGTTTTTGGAAAATGAAGAAAGAAAATAAAAATATATTTTTTCTTTTCTTTTTTATATTTCAAAACCTTGTGAGAAAAAATGAGATCTGCAAAATACTTACCATGCCTCTTTTTAAATTCCTTGGAGTGTCTACTTTCCAAAAAGGGGTCATTTGGGGGGGTTTGGTGCTATCCTGGCATTACAGGGCCTCCGAAACTGTGATAGGTAGTGAGGAAGTGAAATGAAGAAGTTACGCACCTTCAGGCTTTCAAAGTGCTCATTGGATTTCAGGCTCCTGTATGTGGCTAGGCTCCCAAAAAGTGTCACACGTGTGGTATCCTCATTGTCTCTCCTCGATCCCTGCCGCGATGGTCCCGGCGCAGGCGCAGGCGCAGTGCACCGCCCTGTGCAGGGACACGGGCACTAGGTCCGGGCCGGCCGCGGCGTTCGAGTTTGCGCATGCGCAGTAGAAGCCGCGGCCGCCCGCTGGGCACCAATGGCAGCGCAGGGCGGGATATTTAAATGGCCCTGAGCTGTCATTCAGTGCCTTCTGGTCTTCCCTGCATCCTGTGAACCTGTGATCCTGTACCCCTGTAAGTTTTGACCCGGATTGAACCTGACCTTGCTGCTTTCTCCTGCTCTGACCCTGCTTTGCCTGACCTCTCTCCTGGATGCCCCCTATTGGATTTGACCTGCTGTTGCTGACCTGGCGTGTGACCCGACCATTCTATGCCCGCTGCCTTGTACCTTGCCGTCCTCTCTGTTACCGACCCGGCCCGTCTGACCTTGCTCATCCATCCATCCATCCCTTGCAGTGGGGTCTTCCGACCTCAACAGCCCGATACCCAGGAGCCACACACACACCAGCCCGATACCCAGGAGCCACACACAGCCCGATACCCAGGAGCCACACACACACACAGCCCACACAGATACCCAGGAGCCACACACACAGCCCGATACCCCAGGAGCCAACACACACAGCCCGATACCCAGGAGCCACACACACAGCCCGATACCCAGGAGCCACACACAGCCCGATACCCAGGAGCCACACACAGCCCGATACCCAGGAGCCACACACAGCCCGATACCCAGGAGCCACACACACAGCCCGATACCCAGGAGCCACACACACAGCCCGATACCCAGGAGCCACACACACAGCCCGATACCCAGGAGCCACACACACAGCCCGATACCCAGGAGCCACACACACAGCCCGATACCCAGGAGCCACACACACAGCCCGATACCCAGGAGCCACACACACAGCCCGATACCCAGGAGCCACACACAGCCCGATACCCAGGAGCCACACACACAGCCCGATACCCAGGAGGAGCCACACACACAGCCCGATACCCAGGAGCCACACACAGCCCCGATACCCAGGAGCCACACACAGCCCGATACCCAGGAGCCACACACACAGCCCGATACCCAGGAGCCACACACACAGCCCGATACCCAGGAGCCCATACCACACACACATATACCCAGGAGCCACCAGCCCGATACCAGACCACACAGCCCCATACCAGCAGGAGCCACACACAGCCCAACCCAGGAGCCACACACACACAGCCCCACACCAAAACCACAGCCCATACCCAGAACCACACCCAGGCCCATACCCAGAACCACACACACACCATACCCAGAACCACACATACCCATACCCAGAACCACACCACACCCATACCCAGAACCACACGGCACCATACCCAGAACCACACACCATACCAGAACCACACAGGCACCATACCCAGACCCAGAACCACACAGCACCATACCCAGAACCACACAGCACCCAGAACCACACCCCATACCCAGAACCACAGCACCATACCCAGAACCACACAGCACCATACCCAGAACCACACAGCACCATACCCAGAACCACACAGCACCATACCAGAACCACACCCAGCCACCACCATACCCAGAACCACACAGACCATACCCAGAACCACAGTGGTCATGAACAGTTTGTAACAAGAGAGACAACAGAGTTGATCCTGGCTGAGCAGATGAACTGCAACACCCCTGTGGTACAGACATAGAGGCACCTCTCTGGGATAAGACCTGGAAATGAACACATTATCATTTGTGAGTTTATTGCCCTTCTTCACACCCGGCTATCACAGGCTATAACCTTTCATCAGTCACTGTTCAACCATCGCAGACCTGACTGTTATCAGGGGCAGAGAGTGGAAGAGATGGAGTCCTTCATCTGTTTACTCACTACCTCCAGCAGAGGGCGCTGTAGCCGGGTACACACTACAAGCTTTGTTTTCATTCAACCCAGCGGACTTATTTTTGTAAAGAGTAGCGTGGATTGTCAGCTCCTGGGGCAAGGCGACTTTTGGGGGACACAAGCTTCACACCATGTGACTTACCGCACGACAATCACGGCAAAACTGAAACGTTTTCAGGGCTCATGTACACTGCAGCTGCTACACTGACGGTCAGGAACTGTGGAGCAGATTTTTCAGCAGCCCCTGAACTCTCCTTTATGTCTCCCTGTGTCCATGTACACACAGGCGTGTACACGTTTACAGGCAGTCAGTTTAGTCGGGAGTAGCCCCAAAATTGCATTCAGGAGTAGCCCGCCATTTCAAACGCCAAACGCTTATGAACGCTGTTAACCGCCTTTCAAGCGTTTGCGTTTAGACGCGTTTTTTGACAGGTCCATATCCAGATGCTGTCCAGAGCCGATTTTCTTCATCAAAAATGCATGCAAAGCGTTTTCCATGTATTCCAATGGACCCGGTACACCAGCGCAGTCAGTTCCAGGTTTCGCGTGAAGGAAAAAATGGTAAAACGCGTCGCATTATGATGGGATCCATAGTGACTACAACCAGAATAGACAGGTCATCTCCACACATACTGCTCTCTCTGCTTCTGCTCTCTCTATTCCTCTCAAAATGTCTGAAATAGTTCATGATTTACTATTTTTCAGTGCATTCTGGGCATTTGGAAGGTCTCCTGACGCTATTGTTTAAAAACGCGTTCTAAACGCAAACGCGCATAAACGCGGTATGCAAACGCGGCTAAACTGACATTTTATAACCTAACCTACGTTTTCTAGCAGTCAGTTTCCAGAGGTCAGAAGAGTTTTCCAAACGCCCCGTGTACATGAGCCCTAATAATAAATAATGGCGCCTGAACCTGCGTTTTGCGATCACAGCGATTCTGCCGCAATCCCAAAATGCCCAAATGTGAAAGGAGCAGCCCTGGTTCACACATATGCCATTCTGGATGCATTTTCAAACTCACAGATTGACATGACAGGCTAGATATTATGTGCTCCTATTGAGGAGGTTCACACAGATGCCACCCACACGCATTGTGCTTTGAGTGCCATTATGGAAAGGGTTCTGTGCGAGTTTGTTGCGGTGCGTTCCAGAATCACAAGTGATAGAGCAGAGCCTCAAGAGAGAACATAAGTGTTCACATAGGATTGCTACTGAAAGGTGTTTTTGCATTAAAGTCTATGGGGGGTTTTCACATTGAAGTCTATGGGAGGGGATTTTGCATTAAAGTCTATGGGAGACGTTTTTTCGCATTGAAAAAAAAAAAAAATTTCCACCATTTAGGGAAATAACGATAAAAGACAATATAAATAAAAAAAGCAAGACAGAAATGAAAAAAAATTTGTTGGCAGGAAATCTTTCTATTCAGCGATAAGGCTCCAATCACAGAGTTCTCATAGGAATAAAGACCTTTATTTTAAGCCGTGGGACTGTAAGGTTGAAATATCAATCAAAATAACTCACTTAAATTAAAAAAAAAAAAAAAAAAAAACCTCTTCTCCTGGTATATGAGATCTATATACTGAGGCTGCATTCACATAACTGCCGCCCCTTTTAGGAAAAATCGTCAGTTGTGTTTGTCTGAGTACCAGGAGATTTGAAAAAAAAAAAAAAAAAAAAACAGTCACCTAGAGTTCTTAAAGGGGCCACGTCCTTGTTTTTGAATTAAACCTGCAGGTGGCTGAATTTAAAAAGGACGTGGCCCCTTTAAGAAAACTTTGAAAAAAAAAAAAAAAAAGGCTCTCCAGCACCGTGATGTCATCGCCTGACCCCCCCCCCCTCCCCCCCCCCCCCCCCCCCCCCCCCCCTTTCTCCCCAGCCAGCTCTGCCAGAGTCCCTTCAGTCGCTCCTTGTACCCGGTACAGAGCAGACGTGATTGTTCCTTCTCCTGAGTTTGGCTTGCAGTCTCATCGGTTCGGATTTGATCCGATTGGCTGCACTTCCTCTCTCACACAGGTTGAAGCGGGTTTCATTATTTTCCGTAATGAGACAATTGAAGATTAAAACGTTTTTATTTCTCAGAAAACACCAAAGAGGAATCGGGGGAAGGAAAGCCCCCTATGGAAGGAGGGATCACTGAGCAGTCTGCAGATCCCACCACCAAGAGGCCCACCACCATGAAGAGGACTCGGGCTTTTCTGCGCGGCTGCTTCAGAGCCGTTGCTGGATGTTTAGGCGCCGGCAGTAAAGTCAATGGGCGCCACCACAAGGCAGAACACCAAAATGGTATGTATTGTGGATCTAGAGAGAGACGAGGGAACTCACCTCCTCTCACTGGACCCTTTTTTCCCCCTTTTTCCCGGCTGACATTCCCATATGGACACATGTACAGGGATCCCCATAGACACTGAGGAGAGCTGACATTCCAGCAGGGATGGGGAATTCATATGGCCGGGCATGTCCGGACACGTCCCGGGGGTGGGGGGCAGGTAGTTTCCTCTCCCCTTCAGCCCTGCTGCGGGGCTCACCTGTCAGGTGGAAGCATTGGAGGGGCAGCGCAGCCGCTTCCACACAGTGCCGGCCCCCCCCCCCCCGTGTGACCCTCCCCCCCCCACTATCTCCCTCCCGGGCTCCGCCCCCTCATCTGCGGGCCCCGGGGCCGGCTCACCGCCCTCAGCAGGAGAGGAAGGAGGAGAGCGCCCGTCCCCGTCTGGTCCTGACCAGGAAGTGATGGTGTGATGTCACTTCCTGGTTACCGGTCAGAGATCCCCGCCCACCGAGGGCGGGACATATGGAATCCGATGTGCATTGCAGTCCATCCAGTGTAGTACAGGGGAGACATCCGGGGTCTATTACACCTCAGATGTCTCCATAAAGAGAACCTGTCACCAAAATACATCACAGACGGCACATTGTTTCCCTATGTCATGGAAACAAATTCAGGAAAAAAAAAAATATATTTTTTTTTTTTAATTGAAAAAATTAAAGTTCCACCCAATCACATAACACCCCCCCCCCCCCCCCCACATATACACACGTACAAATGTAAAAGCACACGCTGGGGCGCCTACACATGAAAACATTGATTGCAATACACGTTACATATCGCCGCACACGCCAGAATGAGCGCAATAATTCTAGCAGCAGACCCCCTCCATACACTATACTGATCACCTAGAAGGGGCTGTAACAGTCCGACATTTTCTGTAGTTGACGCTTTTACAGCCCCTTCTAGGTGATCAGTATAGTGTATGGAGGGGGGTCTGCTGCTAGAATTATTGCGCTCATTCTGGCGTGTGCGGCGATATGTAACGTGTATTGCAATCAATGTTTTCATGTGTAGGCGCCCCAGCGTGTGCTTTTACGTTTGTACGTGTGTATATGTCTGGGGGGGGGGGGGGTCTGGGGGGGGGGGGGGGGGGGGATGATATGTACTTGGGTGTACCTTTCATTTTTTACAACTAAAAAAAATTAGAAAAATTTTTTTTTTTTTTTTTGCAGCAGTCCAGGTGTTGGGAGATAGGAATTCATCATCCCTGGGCCATGGGGACATAGACACTGATGACGGCTGACATTCCCATATGTATGTACCATGTGACAGGACATTCCCATATGTACATGTATAGGGATGGCCATAGACACTGATGACGGCTGACATTCCCATATGTATCCATGTATAGGGATGGTCATAGACACTGATGACGGCTGACATTCCCATATGACATTCCCACTGATATGACATTCCCATATGCACATGTATAGGGATGGCATAGACACTGATGACGGCTGACATAGACACATGTATGATAGACACTGATGACGGCTGACATTCCCATATGCACACATGTATAGGGATGGCATAGACACTGATGACGGACATTCCCATATGCACACATGTATAGGGATGGTCATAGACACTGATGACGGCTGACATTCCCATGTATACACATGTATAGGGATGGTCATAGACACTGATGACGGCTGACATTCCCATATGCACACATATGCACACATGTATAGGGATGGTCATAGACACTGATGACGGCTGACATTCCCATATGCACACATGTATAGGGATGGTCATAGACACTGATGACGGCTGACATTCCCATATGCACACATGTATAGGGATGGTCATAGACACTGATGACGGCTGACATTCCCATATGCACACATGTATACGGATGGTCATGAATACATGTGACGCTCACATTGCAACTCCACCAGCAAAAGTATGAATATCCATATAACATTGATAAAAAAATATATGACTAGACATAAATATTCCTACTACATTAGTCACATGTTTACTCTCCCTGCCAATGCAAACAAACAATCAGCTGTTGTCAGGCTGGTGTATGACCCCCCCATAGTGGGTGACCCGTATCCTGTCTGACCTCAGGGCTGATAAATGACACTTTCTGGGCAAAAACTGCCAGTAAAAAAAGGCTGTGCTTAGCTGCTGCCCAATGATTCACAAACCCCAGCCACAATGCAGAGCCAGGCAGGTGACACCACTACTTCCTACTGCCACTTCCCTTGTGACCCGCCCACCATTTAACTTGCCGGTTTCTTCAGTCATTTAATTGTAGAGGCTTGGCATAACTGCCACCCAACTAGCATTTTTATATGAAGGCCACTATAGTCATCCCTGTGTCCCTATCATGTCAGGTCTCCTTACTGTCCCTGGCACAGGTGTTTCTAACTTTATTCTCTGTAATTTGATTTTGTATAAAGAAAAATATATAAAATGTAGATTAAGGTGCTAAATTCAATTCTTTTTTATTGTAGATGTAAACAATATTTACTGCAAACACAGCTCACCCGGCAGGCTTGCCACAGTGAGCGAGAAGAGAGATATGATATCGACATGGAGACTCCGTCAGCATGTGCCGAGCACGTAAAGGCTCAGATAGCATGTGACATTCACGTGGAGGCTCCGACAGCATGTGCCCAGCACGTGGAGGCTCCGACAGAATGTGCCCAGCACGTGGAGGCTCCGCCCAGCACGTGGAGGCTCCGACAGCATGTGCCCAGCACGTGGAGGCTCCGACAGCATGTGCCCAGCACGTGGAGGCTCCGACAGAATGTGCCCAGCACGTGGAGGCTCCGACAGAATGTGCCCAGCACGTGGAGGCTCCGACAGAATGTGCCCAGCACGTGGAGGCTCCGACAGAATGTGCCCAGCACGTGGAGGCTCCGACAGAATGTGCCCAGCACGTGGAGGCTCCGACAGCAATGTGCCCAGCACGTGGAGGCTCCGACAGAATGTGCCCAGCACGTGGAGGCTCCGACAGAATGTGCCCAGCACGTGGAGGCTCCGACAGAATGTGCCCAGCACGTGGAGGCTCCGACAGAATGTGCCCAGCACGTGGAGGCTCCGACAGAATGTGCCCAGCACGTGGAGGCTCCGACAGAATGTGCCCAGCACGTGGAGGCTCCGACAGATGTGCCCAGCACGTGGAGGCTCCGACAGAATGTGCCCAGCACGTGGAGGCTCCGACAGCATGTGCCCAGCACGTGGAGGCTCCGACAGCATGTGCCCAGCACGTGGAGGCTCCGAGGCAGCATGTGCCCAGCACAGATGTGCCCAGCACGTGGAGGCTCCGACAGCATGTGCCCACCGACAGCATGTGGCACGTGGAGGCTCCGACAGCATGTGCCCAGCACGTGGAGGCTCCGACAGCATGTGCCCAGCACGTGGAGGCTCCGTGGAGGCTCAGTAGTGTGCCCAGCACGTGGAGGCTCCGACAGCATGTGACATTCACGTGGAGGCTCCGACAGCATGTGACTCCAGTGGAGGCTCCGTCAGCATGTGACATTCACGTGGAGGCTCCAGCATGACAGAACGTGGAGACTCCGACAGACGCGACGTTAATGACAAGACCCCCTACCAAAATGCCAGGGGAACATCTCCTCCAGTGAAGATGGGGACAAGGATACAAGAAAGGATAGACATATACTGGTGGTAGGGGACTCCACATCTTAGAGGTACAGAGAGAGCAATCTGTCACAAAGACCGTCATTGCCGAACAGTCTGTAGTTTACCAGGCGCTCGGGTTCGGGACATTGCAGATCGCATGGACAGATTGCTGAAAGGGGCTGGGGGGCCCAGGACCCAGCTGTCATCGTACATGTCGGTACCAAACGACAAAGTCAGAGGAAGATGGAACGCCCTACAAAAAGATTTCAGAGACTTGGGCTATATTGAAGAAAAGAACCTCCAAGGCAGTATTTTCAGAAATACTGCCTGTACCCTCGAGCCACACCAGTGAGGCAGAATGAGATTAGAGAGCTTAACAAGTGGCTGAAGAACTGGTGCAGAGAGGAGGGGTTTGAGTTCAGAGGAGAACTGGGGCAGACTTTTCGTTCAGTTACCAGCTCTACAGCAGGGACGGACTGCACTTAAATGGCCAGGGTGCGACTGTTCTGGGAGTTAAGATGGCAAGAAGTTGGAAGAAATTTTACACTAGGAGGTGAAGTCAGAGGAGGATGGAACGCCATATCAAAAAGTCCCAGAGACTATGTCAGCTCTATTGAAGGATTGTCATCAGCACTGCCTCCAAGAAAGCAATTACACCAGAAAGCTGCCTGTCACCCACGGAGAGCTACAATATTTTTTGAGGCAGGTGAGATGTGTGATTAGAGAGCTAACAAGTGGCTGAAGAACTGGTTGGAGGAGGGGTTTGAGTTCATGGAGAGGCAGACTGGGCAGACTGGGCAGTTACCAGCTCTAGGGACGGACGGGCTTACTAATGGCCAGGGGGGGCAGGGACGGACTTAGAGAAGTTGGAAGAAATTTTACACTAGGAGGTGAAGCAGAGGAGGATCTTCATCATCATCGGAAAGTCCCCTATGTCATCGCTCTATTGAAGGATTGTCATCAGCACCTGCCTCCAAGAAAGCAATTACACCAGCTCTCTTCACCCAAGAGAGAGCTACAATATTTTTTTTCAAGGTGTGTGTGTGGACCGGCTATAAGGGGAGGTTGGAGGCCGGTAGCTAAATGGTTGGAGGCAGCACATTGGCTAAATGGTTAGCACTTCCGCCTGGAAGGCTCCGACAGCATGGGCCGAGAGCACGTGGAGGCTCCGACGGCATGGGCCGAGCACGTGGAGGCTCCGACGGCTTGTGCCGAGCACGTGGAGGCTCCGACGGCTTGTGCCGAGCACGTGGAGGCTCCGACGGCTTGTGCCGAGCACGAGGCTGGAGAGCTCTCCGACGGCTTGTGCCGAGCACGTGGAGGCTCCGACGGCTTGTGCCGAGCACGTGGAGGCTCCGACGGCTTTGCCGAGCACGTGGAGGCTCCGACGGCTTGTGCCGAGCACGTGGAGGCTCCGACGGCTTGTGCCGAGCACGTGGAGGGCTCCGACGGCTTGTGCCGAGCACGTGGGGCTCCGACGGCTTGTGCCGAGCACGTGGAGGCTCCGACGGCTTGTGCCGAGCACGTGGGGCTCCGACGGCTTGTGCCGAGCACGTGGGGCTCCGACGGCTTGTGCCGAGCACGTTGGGGCTCCGACGGCTTGTGCCGAGCACGTGGGGCTCCGACGGCTTGTGCCGAGCACGTGGAGGCTCCGACGGCTTGTGCCGAGCACGTGGAGGCTCCGACGGCTTGTGCCGAGCACGTGGAGGCTCCGACGGCTTGTGCCGAGCACGTGGAGGCTCCGACGGCTTGTGCCGAGCACGTGGAGGCTCCGACGGCTTGTGCCGAGCACGTGGAGGCTCCGACGGCTTGTGCCGAGCACGTGGAGGCTCCGACGGCTTGTGCCGAGCACGTGGAGGCTCCGACGGCTTGTGCCGAGCACGTTGTGCCGAGCACGTGGAGGCTCCGACGGCTTGTGCCGAGCACGTGGAGGCTCCGAGGCTTGTGCCGAGCACGTGGAGGCTCCGACGGCTTGTGCCGAGCACGTGGAGGCTCCGACGGCTTGTGCCGAGCACGTTGTGCCGAGCACGTGGAGGCTCCGACGGCTTGTGCCGAGCACGTTCCGACGGCTTGTGCCGAGCACGTGGAGGGGGCTCCGACGGCTTGTGCCGAGCACGTGGGGCTCCGACGGCTTGTGCCGAGCACGTTGGGCTCCGACGGCTTGTGCCGAGCCGTGTGGGGCTCCGACGGCTTGTGCCGAGCACGTGGGGGCTCCGACGGCTTGTGTGCCGAGCTCGTGGTGCCGAGCTCCGACGGCTTGTGCCGAGCACGTGGAGGCTCCGACGGCTTGTGCCGAGCACGTGGAGGCTCCGACGGCTTGTGCCGAGCACGTGGAGGCTCCGACAGCAGCACGTGGAGGCTCCGAGTGCACACGTGGAGGCTCCGTCAGCATGTGATAGCACACGTGGAGGCTCCGTCAGCATGTGATATTCACGTGGAGGCTCCGTCAGCATGTGATATTCACGTGGAGGCTCCGTCAGCATGTGACATTCACGTGGAGGCTCCGTCATCATCGCTCTATTGAAGGATTGTCATCAGCACCTGCCTCCAAGAAAGCAATTACACCAGCTCTCTTCACCACACAAGAGAGCTACAATATTTTTTTTCCAGGTGTGTGTTGTGTGTTGGACCGGCTATAAGGGGAGGTTGGAGGCCGGTATTCTTTTTTAAAGGCGTGTGTTGGACTGGCTATAAGGGGAGGTTGGAGGCCAGTATTTTTTTTTCACTCATGTTTTAGACGTCTATAGATGGTAGTTTTTCGTATATATTGCAAATATATGCAACCAAAACCTCTGTTTTTGATTTAATTTTTTGTTGAACTAGTTTACATTCTGAATGTATTTCTTGCTCTGTATGTCACAATTTGGAAATGACATTAGAGTGGAGTTAGGGACCGCACTGTACAGAGGAGCCTTGACGTGGCAGTGCGGCTTCACATATATTTGCAAATGTATCCAACAAACTGAACACAAATTGCTGAAACATTTTAGGCTTTTTCCAATTTTGCTGGCTGGCTGGTAAGTATGCTGGAGGACTCTGTGTATTGTAACGTTCTGTGAATTGCCCTGCCTATGCGCACCTTACATGAAGCATCCAATCACACTTTTGTGTTGCGGTAAGATGCATTCCTGCAACATAGGACGACACACGTGGTCCATGCATTAGCGTGTTGCAGTGCCATCCCATTGTCAATAGGAACCGAACGCACATCTGACAAACATGCATTGCAGCGCACCACACTGCACATCTAGTCAGAAGAAACGATGCGTGTGCGATGTCCGATATTTGGTCTATTCTGGCGTGTGTCGGCAGCCCCCGTCAATGGAACACAATAAATTGATCAGAGGAGGGGCAACTTCAGGCAACAGAAAAACTTTAATGCACAACTTGGGCAGCACAGTGGCTAAATGGTTAGCACTTCCGCCTGGCAGTACTTGGGTCGTTGGTTCGAATCCCAACCACGGCACCACCTGCCTGGAGTTTGCATGTTCTCCCTGTGCCTGTGTGGGTTTCCTCTGGGTACTCCGGTTTCCTCCCACACTCCAAAGACATGCTGGTAGGTGAATTGGCTCCTGTCTAAATTGTCCTAGTTTCATCCCTGGCCATGTGGGATCTCCTGCATGGTGGGGGTTGGAGAAAGACCTGGCAACCTACCCTGTAAAATAACTGCTAAGAGAATTCATGGAAAAAGTCGCTTACGAGTGACGGTCCATGCAATCGCCAAGGGTTGGATACAACTGGATAGATAGATAGATAGATAGATAGATAGATAGATAGATAGATAGATAGATAGATAGATAGATAGTGATGTATGTGTGATGTGAGTTAGGGACCTTAGATTGGACGCCCCTTGAGGGTTAGGGACTGATGTGAATGTACAATATATATGTAAAGTGCTGTGTAAATTGACGGCGATATAGAAGTACCTGAAATAAATAATAAATAAAATACACTTCAATCTCAATAAACATGAGCTATTTTCAATCCTTCTGCTGCTATCCTTAGCAAATACACGGCTCAAAAAATAAAGGAACACTTTGAGAACACATCAGATCTCAATGGGGAAAATCTCATGTTGGGTCTCTATACTGACATGGACGGGGTGATGTGTTAGGAACATAAGGACGCCCCCCATCGTTTCATGAAAATTATCAACCAACAGAGGACTGAATTCAAAGACACCCCGAAAATCAAAGTGAAAAAAAAAATGCAGCAGACGAGTCCATTTTGCTAAAATTGTATTGCAGCAACTCAGAATGGTCCTCAGTAGTTTGTATGGCCCCCACGTGATTGTATGTATGTCTGACAACGTCAGGGCATGCTTCTAATTAGACGACGGATGGTGTCCTGGAGGATTTCCTCCCAGATCTGGACCAGGTCACCACTGAGCTCCTGGACAGTCTGAGGTGCAACGTGGCAGCGTCAGATGGACTGATGGACTGAACATGAGATCTCAGAGGATGCTGGATATCTTTTTAACCACTTGCCAAGCGCGCTATAGCTGAATGAATAACGGATAGAGCGCGGTTGTCCAGTTCTGGGAGGGCGTCATATGATACAAAACTAGTGAAAAAAGTCAGAAAAAAAGATGAGTAGGGAAAAAAATGTCAGTGGCCTCCACCTGTAAAACCATTCCTGTGTTGGGGGTTGTCTCATTGTTGCCCATCTAATGCAACTGTTGTTCATTTCATTAATACCAAAGCAGCTGAAACTGATTTACAACCCCCCCCTCTGCTACTTAACTGACCAGATAAATATCCCAGAAGTTTAATTGACTTGACACTATACTCTGATTAAAAAGCGTTCCTTTAATTTTTTTGAGCAGTGTATTTAGGAACGTAGATCATATCTACTTGTTTTAAACGTATTCTTTTTTATTAACAATTCCTCAGTTACTTCCTGGTTTCTAGCCTAGGCAAATAAACTCATACATCCCAGGAGTATTCAGGAGGAGTGGAGCAGGGGCTTTCTCAGCAAAGCACACCCTCATGCCTGAGCTAAGGGCAGATGGATTCCAGGAAGTAAATGCTACATCAGTCATCTGCCCTTACTCAAGGTGGCCACAGCCAGAAATGCTAGACAAGAGTTTTTCAAAGTGATTTCTCAGTAAAATAAAGCATGGAAACATGGATGGATGGGGGAGTTTTCTTTGATTATTACAAATGAATAAATGATCATTTTCTCTTTGTGGTGCTCAGATACAGTGTAATTCCAAGTCTGTGGTGACTGGCATTTCTATCATTCCGTGTGTCCCGCACTCCTTTCATTTGTGTACCACCACCATATCCTGTACAGTTAAAGGGTCAGTCCACCCAAAAGTGAGATTTTAGTTCCCAGTGGAGTCTACGGGGCTTAGTCACCCTCTGGCCTCTTCTGTCTCTCATAGTATCATCTGTTCCCACTAATTCTGCTGCATGGACCATCCAATAAAATGAATCCCACATCTAGAAGAGTTGAACCCTCTAGTCATGGCTGCACTGGATGTGAAGATCTGGGATCCCGATTCCAGACATCTCACCACACAACATATAGAGACTATTAGGTAGTAGAACTCTGTTCCATGAATTAACCAGCTGCCGACAGGCCCATGCAAATATACAGCAGCCTGGGGTCTCTCTGCACCAGATCACGTACATGTATGTGATCTTTCATTTCTAGGTAGGGGGGCATGTGTGCCCGTTACCCCCATCTGTGCTGCCATTCGCTACAGCCCAAGCCAATCAGCAGGTTCAGCCAAATGATTTATGGCTGGGACTGCTGAACGGCTGAGCGAATGACTTAGCAGAGCTCTGTGTTGACAAGCAACACAGACCTCTGTACAAACAGCAGCGATGTGTCTATTTTTTTCTCCCTGCAAAGCAGAGAGTAAAAAACAGCCACATGGATTAGTAAAAGCAGCCCATACTACACACAGTACACACCGCTAACCCTTTGATTGCCCCTAGATGTTACCCTTCCCAGTCAGTGTCATTTATACAGTCACAGTGTATAGTATTAACACTGATCACTGTATCAGTGTCACTGGAGATGTCAGTGTCAGTTGTGACAAAGTGTCAGATTGCTCGGCGCACTATCACAGCCCCACTCATCATCGCCATTAATAGTATAAACATAAATAAATGTAAAAGATAAAGAAAAATTCCAGTATTTATTATTTATCCCATTGTTTGTAGACGCTGCAACTTTCACACAAACCAATTAATACACATTTACTGATTTGCGTTTTTTTTTTTTTTAACCTAAAACATGTAACAGAATATATGTTGGCCTAAATTTATGGAGAAATTTTTTTTTTTTTTTTTTTTTATTTGATATGTTTTATAACAAAAAGTTAAAAACATAGTTTTTTTTTTTTGGCTCTATACACCACCACAATGGATTTGAAACGAAACAAACAAGATGTGCTTTAACTGCAGACTGTCAGCTTTAATTTGAGGGGGGGTTTACATTCAAATCAGGTGAACGGTGTAGGAATTACAACAGTTTGCATATGTGCCTCCCACTTGTTAAGGGACCAAAAGTAATGGGACAGAATAATAATCATAAATCAAACTTTCACTTTTTAATACTTGGTTGCAAATCCTTTGCAGTCAATTACAGCCTGAAGTCTGGAACGCATAGACATCAGCAGACGCTGGGTGTCATCCCTGGTGATGCTCTGCCAGGCCTCTACTCAACTGTCTTCAGTTCCTGCTTGTTCTTGGGGCATTTTCCCTTCAGTTTTGTCTTCAGCAAGTGAAATGCTCAATCGGATTCAGGTCAGGTGATTGACTTGGCCATTGCATAACATTCCACTTCTTTCCCTTAAAAAACTCTTTGGTGTCTTTTGCAGTCTGCTTTGGGTCATTGTCCATCTGCAGTGAAGCGTCCAATGAGTTGTGAAGCATTTGGCTGAATATGAGCCGATAATATTCCCGAAACACTTCACAATTCATCATCGGCTGCTTTGTCAGCAGTCACATCATCAATAAATACAAGAGAAGCAGTTCCATTGGCAGCCATACATGCCCACGCCATGACACTACCACCACCATGCTTCACTGATGAGGTGGTATGCTTAGGATCATGAGCAGTTCCTTTCCTTCTCCATACTCTTCTCTTCCCATCACTCTGGTACAAGTTGATCACGGTCTCATCTGTCCATAGGATGTTGTTCCAGAACTGTGAAGGCTTTTTTTACATGTCGTTTGGCAAACTCTAATCTGGCCTTCCTGTTTTTGAGGCTCACCAATGGTTTCCATCTTGTGGTGAACCCTCTGTATTCACTCTGGTGAAGTCTTCTCTTGATTGGTGACTTTGACACACATACACCTACCTCTGGAGAGTGTTCTTGATCTGGCCAACTGTTGTGAAGGGTGTTTTCTTCACCAGGGAAAGAATTCTTCTGTCATCCACCACAGTTGTTTTCCGTGGTCTTCCGGGTCTTTTGGTGTTGCTGAGCTCACCGGTGCGTTCCTTCTTTTTAAGAATGTTCCAAACAGTTGTTTTGGCCACGCCTAATGTTTTTGCTATCTCTCTGATGGGTTTGTTTTGTTTTTTCAGCCTAATGATGGCTTCACTGATAGTGACAGCTCTTTGGATCTCATCTTGAGAGTTGAC
This sequence comes from Staurois parvus, assembly GCA_951230385.1. Classification (NCBI taxonomy): domain Eukaryota; kingdom Metazoa; phylum Chordata; class Amphibia; order Anura; family Ranidae; genus Staurois; species Staurois parvus. The sequence continues at coordinate 12,972 of CATNWA010001991.1, read as the reverse complement.
AGCAACAGATTCCAAATGCAAATAGCACACTTGAAATGAACCCTGGACCTTTTATCTGCTCATTGTAATTGGGATAATGAGGGAATAACAGACACCTGGCCATGGAACAGCTGGGAAGCCAATTGTCCCATTACTTTTGGTCCCTTAACAAGTGGGAGGCATATATGCAAACTGTTGTAATTCCTACACCCGTTCACCTGATTTGGATGTAAATACCCTCAAATTAAAGCTGACAGTCTGCAGTTAAAGCACATCTTGTTGTTTCATTTCAAATCCATTGTGGTGGTGTATAGAGCCAAAAATGTTAGAATTGTGTCGATGTCCCAATATTTATGGAACTGACTGTATATCACCAAAAGAAAGCTCTATCTTTGTGGGGAAAAAAAATTAAAAATGTCATTCGTGTGCAGCGTTGCATGACCGTGTGCTATTGCCAGTTAAAGCGAAATGCAAAAAAATGCCCATTGTACCCCATACTCATTCACATGGATGGCGGGGGGGGTTTGGTTGGCAGGATCTGGGGTCTCCCCCATTTACTGGCCAGCCCCCCACATGCTCGGATAAGGGGTTTTTTTTTTGGCATGGGGTTACCCTCAAAAATCCATACCAAACCAGGACAAGCAGCAAGCTACCTGGCCCCCTCCTTACCCTCTTCCCGTCCGCCCATTCTACATAGACGGCAGACGGGAAGCAGCGCCGATGCGGGCTAATGTTCCTGTATACGTTACACAGGCTGCACCCCATACCAGCTGCATCGATAGGCTCGTGTGCGGCTCACAGAGCGCTCACCACGAAACCCGGTGATCGGTGTGTCGCCCGGACACAGTGGATCACATTACCGCTGTGTTAGGGCGATCACGTGGTGTATCACATGTGACTGCTGTGACCAATCGCTTCTCTCTGCTCTCAGTGTGAACGATCCTGCAGTGTGTGAGTTTACACTGAATGTCAGGCTGCTTGTACCCTCACACACACTGCACTGCCAGCCTCCCCAGTGCCCCAGTTTAGTTCCCCTGTGTCCCTGATCACTGCCCCACAATATCAATAATACATCATTCAGGAGGCCTTGTCACCTGTCCCAGTGCAAACAAAACACCCCCCATACACCATAATGTCCTGATCACAATGTCCTGATCACAGCCACACACCCACACCCCATACCAGCATCCTGATCACAGCCACACCCCATACCAGCATCCTGATCACAGCCCATACCCATACCAGCCATCCATCCTGATCACAGCCACACCCCATACCAGCATCCTGATCACACCCCATACCAGCACACCCCCCCATACCAGCCCTGATCACACAGCCACACCCCATACCAGCATCCTGATCACAGCCACACCCCATACCAGCATCCTGATCACAGCCACACCCCATACCAGCATCCTGATCACAGCCACACCCCCCATACCAGCATCCTGATCACAGCCACACCCCCATACCAGCATCCTGATCACAGCCACACCCCATACCAGCATCCCTGATCACAGCCACACCCCATACCACCCTGATCACAGCCACACCCCATACCAGCATCCTGATCACAGCCACACCCCAATACCAGCATCCTGATCACAGCCACACCCCATACCAGCATCCTGATCACACACCCCATACCAGCATCCTGATCACCCACACCCCATACCATACCCCATCCTGATCACAGCCACACCCCATACCAGCATCCTGATCACAGCCACCCCCCATACCAGCATCCTGATCACAGCCACACCCCATACCAGCATCCTGATCACAGCCACACCCCATACCAGCATCCTGATCACAGCCACACCCATACCCATACCAGCATCCTGATCACTGCCATATGACATATATTTCAAATATATATCCCATAGTTTATAGACTCTATAGCTTTCACACAGACTAAATATTATAAAATTGTTTTGGGTTATTTTTATCCCAAAAATGTAGCAGAATACATTTTGGCCTAAATTTATGAAGAAACATGATCTTTTTGCAAAATTATGTAACAGAAACTAAGCAAAAAATGTTTTTTTTTTCAAAATTGTCAGTATTTTTTCGTTTATATAGCAAATAATAAAAAGCCCCGTGGTGATCAAATACCACCAAAAGAAAGTTCTATCTGTCACAAGAAAAAGATAAAAATGTAATATGGGTATAGTGTTGCATGACTGAGTAATTGTCACTCAAAGTGTGATAGTGCTGAAAGCTGAAAATTGTCCGAGACTGGAAGGGGGTGCAAGTGTCTGGACCTGAAGTGGACCAGGTATTGTTAAAGACGCCAGTGGCCACCAGCTCCATAAATCTGCATCTGAACCATATTTGAAAACTGCAGCTGAAATGAATGCCATTGGAAATTGGCAGTGAAAATGACCAGGAAATTCACACCAGGCATGTGTGAACCTAGCCATAGGAAAATTATGCTGCCGCAAAGCCCCTGTGAGGGTGAGGCATTAGGCGACCGCCTAATCAGCCAGCTTCTTGAGTTTTGGGAATCCCTGCCCTTTCACAATTTCAAATGTGCATTGAGCTTGAGAAAGGGGCGGGAATGCCTGAAACGGTCATTCCTATGGCTTCTAATATACATACATCCATACGATATAGGAATAACTTTTTAGAGAAAGAGCATAGAGAGGGTGTGAACCTAGCCTTGTATAGATGGAGAAAGGGGGAGGTGTTCTGTAGTCCTAAAAAATCCACAATGTGCCGCGCTTCACTTCAAAAATAATATGTGTATCCAATCACTAATATTTCTAATGCATATCCAAATATATAAATGAATATAAATATATGTAATTGTGCATCCAGTTACTATTAGTTATATATCAAAATAAATGAAAAAGTGAATAAACCAATGATGATTGTCAACAACAGTGTCCATATGATTGTTATTATTATACAGGATTTATATGGCGCCAACAGTTTGCTCAGCACTTTACAATATAACGGGAGACAATACAGCAACAATACAAGACAAGGGGATAGGATGGCCCTGCTCCTTGGAGCTTACAATCTAGGAGGGAGGGGCTAGTGGTACAAAAGGTAGTAACTGTGGGGGATGGACTGGTTGGAAAAGTAGAAGACTCCATTATTAGCTGAGGGCAGGATAGGCTTCCTTGAAGAGATAGGTTTTCAGAGATCGCCTAAAAGTGAGAGCAGAGTAGGCGATAGTCTGATAGATTGGGGTAGAGAGTTCCAGAGGATAGGGGAAGCTCTGGAAAAGTCCTGGAGACGAGCATGGGAGGAGGAGACAAGGGAGCTAGAGAGCAGGAGGTCTTGCGAGGGGCGGAGGGGACGGTTTGGGTGATATTTAGAGACAAGATCGTTGATGTAATTTGGGGCAGAGTTATAAATGACTTTATACGTACACACACGTATACACATGATTTAACTATAGGAAAAACACTAAGGGCTCCTTCACACAGCCATTTAGCTGCATACATTGGATTTCCGCAGCAAGAATCAGTAGACTCCCGCCATCGGAATGACAGGTACACACAAATAGTGACTTAGCCTATATAAGCCAAAAAACAGGCTGAGTAGCCGCACACCACGGGGTTACCTGAGGTCAGGAACAGATGTCTTAGCCTGGACACAGCCCCTAACCACAGGTACCTGCTTGGTGTGCGGCTACATGTGAACTGTGGTGGCCACTGTCAGCCTGTCAATAGTTTACATAGGCTGAGCGGCCTCTCCTCTCTTTCGCATGCACCTGTCACTCCAATCACAAGAATCCGATGACTCTTGCTGCTGGAATCTGTTTTATGCACCCAAATGGTCATGTGTAGGAGGCCTTACAAACAAAAACCCAGTGTAGTCTAACACTGCCAAGCTGAGGAATGACAATGATGACTTTAACATTTAAGCAAGGTGTGACACTGACTGAAGAACATAAAAATATAAAAATATAGCAATCATTTCCTATAAAACAGGAATCCGGCAGGATGAATACACTCAGCTAGGACAGTACAAGAGCTGACAGGTCCTCTTTGTGGTGGTTGGTCTTGCATCTGTACACAACGTTTCTCTACATACAGTACAGTGTGGAGGTGCTCAGTGAAAGTGAAGCGGTGTCTGATGGGGTCACATAGCTCATAAAAAGAGATCTCACCAGCCTCATAATCCAGATACACCCTGAACCTCCTCATGGAAATTCCTGATAGCTGTTGCAGACAAAGGTCATGAGAGAAGTCATAATTGCTGTAAAACCTCATCAAACACAAGTACTTGTTATTAAATGCAATCCACAAAAAAGGTCCTAATCTGTCCATGCTGGAATAGCACATCCCTATCCCCCCACTCATTCTTTTAGAATCTCTACCTCCCAGTAATGTCGCCCTGAGGAAAATGTCCCCCAGTGCTTAACACCTAAGGAAGCTGCTGGAATCTGTTTGGCAATCCTGGGCAAATCTGCTTTTTATGGGTCCAGGATACAGTTTTCATGCCATCTGATATGCACAGATGATTACCGGCTGTGTTTACATCAAGTAATAGGTTTGCATGTTCTGGTGTACAAATGCAAAGATCTACAACTTTCTTAAAATCAGTCCAACCTGTGTGTAAAACTCCTTCGATCAGAGCACCGACCTATATAGCTTCCATCGAGGTGATGAAAACAAGCTTATGAAACATCTCTCTGTCCCTATGATTGTTATAAGCAGTCAAAAGAAAAATCCAAATATGAGTTCCTTCAAACGTGCAAACTTTGCTTTATCGTATAATATCCCGTGCTTCTTAAAAAGTATTTGGTGCGAATAACTTGCATAAACGTGCTCCATCCAGCGTCATGACGTCAAAGCCCCTCACGATGCTCGATGGTACCATACTGACACCAGCTGGCAATTTTAGGATTTTCACCTGGGAAAAAGTTCTGGAGGACACATTTTGTGCACAAAGCAGTTTTAACAGAGAGTAATGTGAGTGCATTACTTTTATTAATAAAAATGATTTTTAAAGGGTAATACACTATGATTTGATGTATTCCTCTATAATAACCACCGTGGAAGGGGAGTTTATCGTTGAGTGGAGAAGGACCCCAAACAGCAGGATACCGTCCCATCCACACTTTGGTCCATTTAAAGGGACACAAGCGCTATATGACCTTACTTAACGGTTTTGTTCATATATTGGAGGTGAGAGCACAACCGGGGGGGGGGAGCACGTTTATGCAAGTTATTCGCACCAAATACTTTTTAAGAAGCACGGGATATTATACGATAAAGCAAAGTTTGCACGTTTGAAGGAACTCATATATGGATTTTTCTTTTGACTGCTTATAACAATCATATGGACACTGTTGTTGACAATCATCATTGGTTCATTCACTTTTTCATTTATTTTGATATATAACTAATAGTAACTGGATGCACAATTACATATATTTATATTCATTTATATATTTGGATATGCATTAGAAATATTAGTGATTGGATACACATATTATTTTTGAAGTGAAGCGCGGCACATTGTGGGTTTTTGTTTTTTTTTTTTTACACACTAGTATGAGCATGTGTTAGGTGCAGGCGATTCACAATCAGCACTTGGTAAGATTTATTACTCACATAGCAGCTCACAAGCCGACACGTGTGTTTTTTCTGTAGCCCTGACACACTTCTTGTCCTAGGGTGACAATGCTGCTCTCCATAGTGACAGTGCGGTGATCTGTCATGTTGGTAAAAGGATATTATGCTACCCAGGATCCTCAACAAGGCAGGTTAAGGGGCTCCAGGGAGTTTGTGTAATGCAGAGGAAACTGGCTTTTCAGTTTCTTCATTGTTTCATAAAGGTCCATTTTGGGACCTGGAGCCTGGAAATTTCAAAGTGATCTTGGTGGGAAGAAATCTGCAATCCTGGGACTAGATTTTAGGAATAGCCAGAACACTGATTATGCAGGTGGGTTCTGGGCTTTTTGTAGAGACAGGACCAGGGTTCTGGGCTCTATCCTCCCGAGGAATCCAGGTATGTGCAAGGGAGAATCCAGAGGAGTGCATATGTGCATTGGAAAGGACAGAGTCCAGAGCCTGAGGATCAGGGCAGCAAGGGGGCTGCCAGCTGTGTGGACAGTGTTGGCGAGGAAGTGGTCTATGGGGGCTGACGAGGGTCTATAGTGGAAGGCCTGAGCAGAACTGCTGTACATAAGCCAGGAGGCTGAAGAACTATTTTGTTGCAAGTGCAAGCCAGGAGGCTGGATTGGTTGTTTTCTGCTGATGTGGCAAACATACATTGTATGGACTTTTTTTTTTTTTAATAAAAGTGGGCCAAGAAACTCTAAAACAACAATTTCTGGTGTGGATTCTACTTGCTGGTGAGCGCTACCCTGAGCTAAACAACCCCCAAACATTACAATAGATATAGTACATTGAGTGTTGTCACCCTAGGACAGGAAGTGAACATGATTACCAGCTTAACATAAAAACTAGATAATCCTAATAAAAATAAAACAATGGCAGCCACCAAATCTAAAGATTGGTAAACTGGAAAAGATTTTGTTCTCGGGTTTAGATACGCTTCAACTTCTGTGGAAACATAACAAAAAAGGAGCAGAGAAATCGCTCAGGGACTGTTATAAATGGGCAAAACCTTTGGAAATTACGTGTTCATAAAAAGCAAATGACAATAACTGTACAAAGTAAATACATAAACGATGTCTATCAACACCTAGACTGTCCATCTTCCATATTAACAGGAAGCATTCACTGGATCCATCTGTCTTTACGGACATCCAGCCAATCCAACCGCCAACGCTAACAAGTGTGATGCTCATTAAATCTGCATTGGCTCAGCTGAACAAGTCGTCTCACCATCTACACTTACTACTGTACCTCCCCAGAGAACGATGTACACGGCGTGACCCAAATCAGAGCCCAGAGTACCTTTACCTTTACACGTGCTCCCAATATCGGAACGGACACCTTCTTGTAAGCACCGTGCATGGCCCCTTAAGACGTTAAAGGCCCGCTTTAGGGAAAAATATTGTATTTTGGAAAATGTAAGGTCAGTGACTGTAGAGATAGTATTCTCGGTACACAATAACCGACTAAAAAGTGTTTCCAGTGTTGGGCCTTAAAAAATTAACTCCTGAAGGAATTAAAAACATAAATACAGATCCATCCTTGCATGTCTAAATGCCTGTATTCACTTCTCCAATGAAACAGTATTGAAATGTGAAGTAAATCTCTTTTTGGTTCCTTAATTTCCAGCTTCTCTGCTCCTCCCCGACGAATGCCCAATTAGTGGGCGTCACTAACATTGATCTCAGACACAGCATAGCTGCCACAATCCCCTGTTCACGGAGTGTGACTGGCAAAGGGGGCTTGTCAGCTACAGTGGCCCTATCCTCAGCCTCCCCCGATTCCTAAGTGTAACAGTAAAACCCCAAATTCAAACAAACCGACTAATTACACTTCCCAGGAGACTGTGGCATATTTGATGTGTTCAGTGCTTGCTGTTAAGTGGCAACATTCAATGAAAGCTGCATACGGAGTCCCCTCTTTAATCGCATACATTGCACAGAAATGACAACAAATTCCAGTAGGTGGCAGAGAAAGGTCTCCGCCTAAGTAACTGATCATAGTTTAAAGTGGACCCAAATAACAAGCAGACAATCAGCACATTAAACAGATAGAGCAAGAACACGATGACGTCAAAACTACTAAGATTTTAACACGAACCTTCAGTCCCAGTTACAGGGGTTGGACAAAATTATGGAAACACTAGGTAAAAGAACAAAATCATTAGCTCCTATAGTGTTGGACTGCCTTTAGCATCCAAGACGGTCTGAATTCTCCTGGGAATTGACAAATATAAGTCTTGGGTGGTGGATAATGGAATCTGATACTACTCTTCATACAACAATCGTTCCAGTTCTCGCAGCAGAGATGCCAGAGGCGGAAAACGAGCCCAAATCTCGTTGACCATAATGGCTCTATGATATGGAGGTCCGGCGACTGTGGCGCCCAGGGAAGGTGTGAGACTTTGTCTGCATCCTCGCCAAACCGTGATTTGACAACGCCAGCTGTGTGAATTCGGAGCATTGTCAGCTTGGTAAATGGCGCGGTCTTCGGGAAACAATGTCTGCACCATGGGGTGCACATAGTCGGCCAAAATTTGTACATAGTCACTGGCAGTGACTATCTTTCAAGGTGACAATGGGACCTGCAGAACCAAGATATGGCTGCCCAGACATCGTTTTCCCAGAAACTGTATATGCCCCCATAACCTTTGATATTGTACCTCGTGACACGGCAAATAAATTGGCAACTTCAGTCACAGAGGCACCAGCTGAGTGGCACCAACAATTTGCCCTCTTTGAAGCTCAGTAAGCTCTGACATGACTCCATATTACTAGCTGCGCACGCAGTAAATGACAGACGTGAGGCTTTCCACCTGTTAACTAGGTGTCTCATCACACAGCGGAAGTAAAAGAATATTACGTCACTTCCGCTTTCAACGCAAAAACCATGTCGTCACTTTCACACCTGCAAATCATGTAGTGTTTCCATATTTTTATCCAACTCCTGTACTTCTTTCTTTCTTTAATTTTTTTTTTTTAGGAGAACACACCCCATGCTTCTGCCTTCCCCGCTTAGGCAAGAATGACATCCTCCCCACCCCACCTGAAGCCCCCTAGGATACCAACATCATGTGTCCCAGGTGGCTTTGAGGCTATGTACAATACGCTGTGCATGTGCAGTGGAGTGTAAAGTGAGGTGCTGCGCTAATAACTAAACTAATGATGTAAATCCCAATGTGAATAAGTGGTGAACAGTAAATAAATGAGTGAACAATACTATAATACCCAGTGACTATATTTACAGCATAAGTGACATAAACCCCAAACTAAACATCTACACCCGCCTCTCCTAAATGGGTTAAATCAACATAAAAAAAAATCTATAAATACAATAATTAAATACACATACATATAATAATGCCGTGGTACTGGATATAATGCGCCTATTACACAACACCAGTAAATACATATCATGTGGTGACATAAACGCATGTATGCTTACATGCCCAAAACCAACTGATGTGAAAAGCTCAATGGCAGTGATCCCACTAAGGGATAAGAAACAAAGTGAATCAGTGAAACCACTCCTTGTGGTAAACGTACAAAAAAGGGAAGAGGAATCGGATTATAAACGCATGTATACCTACATGCTCAAGGATAACTGGTGAATATGAACAATAGCAGTGATCCCACTAAGGGACAAACAAAGTGAATCCGTGAAACCACAAATTGTGGTACTTGTGAAAAAAGAAAGAAGTCAGGCTCACCGCCTGTAAATCACTAACAATCACTAAATGTACACAATTGTGACCCCCCTACTGGGGATAAGTGAACAGAAAACATCGGCTATAGTGCCTATAAATAATGAAGGGATTTGTAACCCCAAATGGGGTTGCACGTGGGACTGGTGTGTTTGGGGTCGTTGTCTTGTTGGAACACCCATTTCAAGGGTGTACCAACAAGAGTAAGTATACATGCATTTTTATAATCCGATTCCTCCCCCTTTTTGTACGTTTACCACAAGGAGTGGTTTCACTGATTCACTTTGTTTTGTTTATCCCTTAGTGGGGCATCACTGCCATTTCTTTCACATCAGTTGGTTTTGGGAATGTAAAGCATACATGCGTTTATGTCACCACATGATATGTATTTACTGGTGTTGTGTAATAGGCGCATATTCAGTACCACGGCATTCATTATATGTATGTGTATTTAATTATTGTTATTTTGTTTTTATGTTGATTTAACCCATTTAGGAGAGGCGGTGTAGATGTTTAGTTTGGGGTTTATGTCACTTATGCTGTTAATATAGTCACTGGGTATTATAGTATTGTTCACTCATTTATTTACTGTTCACCACTTATTCACATTGGGATTTACATACATAGTTTAGGTTATTAGCGCAGCACCTCACTTTACACTTTGGATTGACCATTTCTGGTATATGGTTAGGTACTAGCAGCTTTAGCCACAGGTTCACCTAAGCGCAGGAGGACTACGAATATTGTCTATGCTCAGTGGAGTGTCATCGGGGGAGCTGCTTGCTAGGACCTGGAAGAGAAAGCTGGCTCCAATGATGGCGGCACAAGGCCCTGTGGGTTCCGCTTCAGCAGATTACTGCAGGGCAATGCTGCAGTTGATGGCTGGGTATGTTATTTTTAAGTTCCCCCAGCACACACAAGGTAGGAGGGGGTTTAGAGTAAAATTAAACCTGGGGGGGGGGATTTAGTTCCACTTTAACCTGTTGTCACCCAAATAACACATATTTGCAGCCACAAGGGCAGGCTTTAACACCCACACATGTGCGTTGTTGGGCAGCAGCCAATGTTTCTGTGCTGAGAACAAGCTCACTGCAAGCTCCCAGCACAGACACTGGGCTGTCACAGACAGCTCTCGGCCCTCACTAAATAATCCATAGCCAGTGGAACGACTCCTGATCATGTGACCACTATGACAGCCAAACACAGTAGTCACATGATCGAAAATCTTCCCGCCCCCCAGGCACTCAGAACTTTGTACAAGGACACCGGAGTAGGCGGAAAGGGTTAAAGGGACTTCAGATGAGACATTTTTGTGGTCATTTAGCTCGTGAGATAAACAATATAAAGCCAAAGACACAACAAACTGACCTTTTCTGCTAGCCAGCCCATGTGCCGAATTTCATGACTTCCAGAGGTTCCGTTTTTTCCCAGCTGAGTTTGGACTTCGGCCATCACCTTGGGAAGAAGTTCCGTCACCGCCCCGTGAATTGCGTTGAACCAGGTCTGGGGCCGCCGCAGGATCTTTTGCTCGCAGCACCGCAGTATGCTTGGCATCAGGTGAATGCAGTTCTAGATGTCTGCAATACAGAACACATGCGTTTACAGCGCGGGAAATCCCAGGATCTTCTTAGAATCCCCTGTTCATAGCTCTGGATTTTTAGGATATTTTGCCACACACAGTTGAATAAAAACTGTACATCTTTGGACTAATCTCCAGACAGATATAACAGACACAAATGAATGCAACTCTGTATTCATTAACCCCTTCTTCCCAGCCTTTTAAGAGATCGCAACACCGGAGCATCGTTACCTGCTTGCTCAGCTTCCGCACCATGTGATCACTGTGATTGGATGATTAGATAATTGGAAGCCCATCCTACCAGCTTCCAATTGTCAGTGACGGTACTGTCAGAGTGCTGGGGGCATGCTGCCAACACAAAACAGGTATGTGTATACGTGGAGGCACAGAATACGGCCAATCTCTGTGCTGCCACATATATACATACATCCGACAGGAAGGGGTTAATACATCTGGAAATGTGTGTTTTTTTAATGCCACTAGTGGAAGTGCCTGAAATTGATTTGGTATCAGCCTCTTACTATGCAGCAGCACTGGAAGAAGAAGGGGCAGAACCGAGAGCCAATCAGGTGTGCTGCATGCACATGTACCAACATAGAACATACTGATAGGAGAAGAGAGCAAAGAGATGACCTAATCAGTCTGCTGCTGTTTTTCACCATCCAATCAGACGGTTGGGGGTGGACAGAGGACACACCACTGTATTTCCTAACTGTAAGTAGTCTTGTCTGCTTGGCTGTGCTGTCTGGCAGAGCTGTGTAAATCCCAGCAATGGATGAACAGATATAAAAATCTTCTGACAGGAAAACATTTCTCATATCTGTATTTAGAGTCCAGCTTTCTAGGACTGTGAGTGTACTCCATGCACCTAGAGATGACAGGATCCACCCTAACTGCTTTAAGGAACAACATGTACTGTATATAATAACAAAATAAATCACATATAATAACCATTACAGTCTGCCTAAGGTGGCAACAAACAGGCCCCAGAAATAAAAACTGGGCCCCCCATCTCTTAAGGTCATGCCACAGCATTTCAATCGGGTTGAGGTCAGGACTCTGACTGGGCCACTCCAGAAGGCGTATTCTGTGCTGTTGCAGCCATTGTTTTGTTGAATTACTTGTATGCTTTGGGTCATTGTCCTGTTGCATCACCCATCCTCTGCGGAGCTTCAGTTGGCGGACAGATGGTCGTACGTTTTCCTGCAAAATGTCTTGATAAACTCTGAAATTCATTTTCCCATCAATGACAACAATCCGTCCAGGCCCTGAGACAGCAAAGCAGCCCCAAACCATGATGCTCCCTCCGCCATGTTTCACAGTGGGGATGAGGTTTTGATGTTGGTGTGCTGTGCCTTTTTTTCTCCACACATAGTGTTGTGTGTTCTTCCCAAACAACTCAATCTTGGTTTCATCTGTCCACAGTATATTTTGCCAGTAGTGCTGTGGAACATCCAGGTGCTCTTTTGCAAACTTCAAACGTGCTGCAATATTCTTTTTGGACAGCAATGGCTTCCTCCGTGGTGTCCTCCCATGTACTCCATTCTTGTTTAATGTTTTCCTTATTGTAGATGTGTCAACAAAAATGTTAGCATGTGCCAGAGATTTCTGTAGGTCTTTAGCTGACACTCTGGGATTCTTCTTTACCTCATGCAGCATTCTGCGCTGTGCTCTTGCAGTCATTTTTACAGGACGACCACGCCTAGGGAGAGTAGCAACAGTGCTAAACTTTCTCCATTTGTAGACAGTCTGTCTTACCGTGGACACATGAACATCAAGGCTTTTGGAGATACTTTTGTAACCCTTTCCAGCTTCATGCAAGTCAACAATTCTTGATCGTAGGTCTTCTGAGAGCTCTTTTCTGCGAGGCATGGTTCACATCAGACAGTGCTTCTTGAAACCAGTAAACCCAAAACAGGTGTGTGTTTTTTAAGGGCAGGACAGCTGTCAGTCAACACATCCAATATCATCACACTGATTGGAGTCAAGGTTGGCTCACTCCTGGCTCCAATTAGCTCTGGGAGAAGTCATTAAGCTAGGGCCTCACATACTTTTTCCTCCCTGCACTGTGAATGTTTACATGTTATGTGCAATTAAACCATGGCAACATCTAATGTTTGTGTATATTA
>CATNWA010001990.1:0-25450 GCA_951230385.1 Staurois parvus | reverse complement strand
CAAATTTCTCTGGCTGCACCATTTCCCTGCTCGGGTGAATAAAGATCATACATCTGCCCCCTGGGGGGTTTCCCCCAACCCCAAAAAGCCCCAATTTTTTACCCGCTGACCACGGACACGGGGTAACCACCCAATCGGGCCAAAATTTCCGTTTTAGCACTTCATAGTTTTTGGCCGGGCCCGGGCCCAGGCCCTTTGAAAAGCTTTTTCGCCCTCCCCCATTTAAATTTTAAAGGGGGCCAAAATCCAGCCCGGGTTTTTTAGGCCATTTTTTTCCATTTGGGGCGGGCCCTTTTTAAAAGGGGGTTAAAAAAACACCCCCGGATCATCCTCTCCAGTTTTTTTTTGGCAATAAATGGCCCACAAAAAAATGATGGGGGTTTTACCAGAATCTTCACCACCCCCCCCATTTGCGCCTCTGCGGGAGCTGCTTAAAAAACAGCCTTTTTTGGGTTTCGGGTTTTTTCGGGTCCGGGTTGAAACCAGAAATTTCCCCCTAGGGCGGCCCTCGCTTTTTCCCAAGGCCTTCGGGGTTGCTGCAATGCTCTGCTGGAAATTTGCATTTGCCTGTTTTTTGTTTGGCTTTTGGCCAGACCCAACTGTCTTTTTAATCCCTCCATGCGGGCCCTTTTTAGTTCCCAAAAACGCCCCACCCTCCACCCTTGAAAGGGGGTTTAATCGGCAGCGGGGGGTGTGTGACCCCCTGGTTGGGTTGCACAACAAAAAAAGACGGGCCCACCAACAACAGTGGGGGTAAAAAACAAAAAAGGTCAATTTTTTTTTACAATTTTTTACAAAAAAAGGGTAAAAACCAAAAAAGAAACATAAAAAAAAAAATTCCGGGCCCAAACTTGGCTACTTACGGCAACAAAATTTTCCCTAGCTACCCACTGGGTAAAAGCCTGCTGTTTTAAAACCAAATTTTCTAGTACTTGGAGGTAGCCACACAGGCTTTGGTCTCTCTGCACACAGATAAGAGGTCAGCTCCCAGACAGTTCAGGCACAGATCTGGTTCCAGGTTGGAGGCCAACTTGTCAGGGGCAGGAGCCAAAGGAGACGGTCAGGCAGGTCTAACTATGTATCGCATGGCTGACGAAACAACCACCACCACAGACGAAGTCCCTCAGGGTTGCGGAGTCTAAGTCCCCGGCTGCCCTTCACGGGACCCCTGATGGTGGGATGGACTTGACTCAGCCAGGAACCAGGTTCGCGGACCCGAGAACACCTCAGCTGCACCAGCGTTTCACCCAATGGCCGCCAGGCCCAATTCGCGCGTGTAGCTGGTGGAAGAAACAAAAGAGTATCAGACAAGCCGGGGGGTCAACAACAACAGGACAAAAACAGTACAGGACAGGCTCGACGAGAATCACAGGTCACAAGCCGGGTTCAGCAACAGAAGGGTCAGATCAAAGGAGAATACAAAGAATAGTCAAGTCCACAACCCGAATTCAGAATACCAGGGAGAGTCACAAGTGTACAAACAGCAGTTAATAGTTAACACACAAAGAACACAATACACAAAGTGCAAAGAGCATGTGGCGGGCCAACAGGTCTATATGTCATCAGCCACGCCCCTCTGGGGGGTGTGGACCTCAGAGACCTGAAGGCGTAAAAAGGATTCCCATCATGCACAGCAGAATCCCCAAGGATGGACACAGCCAGCACATGGAGTAACATTACACCTCAGGATGGTAAAAGGTAGGACATTGACAGCACCTCCTCCTCAAGGGCCCCTCCCCCTCCGCGGCTCTACAAAAGGTTTCGAAGGAAAGCGGGTATGAAAATGGCGCGGAGGAGGGCAGGAGCACTTTACATCCGCTGGAAGGAACACCAGGAACGCTCATCAGGACCATATACCGCGCCAATGAACCAGGATCTGTATCGACCGCGCACCAATTGAGAGTCCAGGATCCGGCTCACTCATACTCCTCATGACCGTCAACCCGGGACAGGACGGGGCCGAGGCAGAGAGGTAGTGAAGCGATTGCAGATCAGAGGTTTCAACAGGGAAACATGAAAGATATGGAGTAAGTCCGCATCCAGACGGAAGGCAAGGGGCATAGGCCACCGGATTCACTTTGCGGAGAATGCGGAAAGGACCGACAAAACGGGGAGCTAGTTTTGGGTGTGGGGCACCCGAAGATTGGAGGTTGCGAGTAGGAACAACCACACCCGATCGCCGACCTGGTATGAAGGAGCGGGCAACCGTCTGCGATCAGCCTGGAACTTTTGGCGCTGAGCTGAGTCCCTTCAAAGGCCCTCTCTGGATCTGCCCCCATGAAGAACGCAGGGCAGCAAGATGGTTCTCCACAGCCGAAATGTCCTGTGGTGAGAACCTCTCAGGTAATACTGCGGGTTGGAACCCATAGTTGGCCCCCATGAAGGGCGACATCCCGGAGGAGGAGTTGACCGCCGGAGTTCCTGGCAAACTCTGCCCAAGGCAGGAGATCGGCCCAATCGTCCTGATGGTCTGAAATATTACATCGAAGGAATTGTTCTAAGGCCTGATTGGAACGGCTCCGCAGCCCCATTGGACTGCGGGTGGTAGCTGAGGAAAAGGAGTGGAGTGTGGAATGCAATGGCACATCTTGGAAACCTGATCGACGATCATGAGGATGACCGTATGACCCCGACGGGGGGGGGGGGGGGGTGGACACCGGGACGTGTCTACAATAAAGTCCATACCTAGGCGGTGTGACCAAGGACGCTCCCCATTGGGAATGGGGTTGCAGAAGACCCAAAGGGGAGATGCCGTGGAGACTTATTCTGGGCACAGATCGAACATTGCCGCTACATAAGAGGCAATGTCGGCACGGAGGGTTGGGCCACCAGAATAAGCGAGAGACGACCCAACACAGCTGGTTCTTCCCCGGATGCCGGCAGTTTTGGCATTATGGTAGGTACGCAGCAGGCGGGTGACGCAATCCCTCGGGTACAAAAACATCCTACCCTCCGGCTCCCAGGGGGGAGCATCAGATTGAGCCGCCAAAATTCTGTCCCAAAGAGAAGAGGTCAGACTGGTGCGAAGTGGCAGCCAGGGATCTTGATCTGGAGGAATAACTGAGATTGGCTCAGAGTCTTCCCTGGACAACTCAGAGTAATTGCCGTGATAACGCATCAGCCCTGACATTCTTGGAACCAGGCAAATATGAAACCACATAGTTGAGCGTGACAAGAACAGAGCCCATCTGGCCTGGCGGGTGCGGTACGAGGTGTCATTTTTGGCCTCCGAAAGATAAGTCAGGTTCTTATGATGATCGCGTAAGAATGAGGACAGGAACCGCGGAGGGAGCCCTCCGAGACAGGTGCCTCCATTCCTTGAGAGCCAGAATGATTGCCAACAATACTCCCTATCTCCAATCTGGTAGTTGCACTCTGCAGAGGAAAGCTTCTGGAGTAGAAGGAACCCACAGGGAAGTAGGGGTCCATCGGTGCGACAACGTCTGAGACAGGAGAGCGCCTACTCCCGTCTCGATGCATCAACCTCAAGACGCAGGGCTCATCCCGCAGGGAGTTGGGATGAGACAGTATCGGAGCCGACGCGAAGGCGGATTTCAGAGCCTCGAACGCTACGATGGCCTCTTAGGGTGGCCACTCGTGAGGATTACTGCCCTTCTTGGTTAGGTCTGAGAGAGGCTTTGCCAGCGTGGAGAAGTTCCGGATGAACTTCCGATAGTAGGTTGGCAAAACCCAAAAAGCGCTGAATGGGCCGAAGACCATTGGGACGAGGCCACTGCAGAACCACCGAAACCTTCTGAGGGTCCATGGAGAAAATCCCCCACACCCCCCTCCGCAGAAATGATGTAGCTAAAAAGGAACTTGGGATCGATGAATTCGACACTTCTCAGTTTAGACAAAAAAGTTCGTTCTCACGTTATCGTCGTGCAGCACCTGCTTGACATCCTGGATATGGGACTCCATGGAGGCAGAGTAAACCAGGATGTCATCCAAGTAAACTACCACGCACTGCTGCAACTAAGGTCACGAAGGACATCATTTATGAATTCCTGAAAAACTGCGGGGAGCGTTACACAACCCGAAGGGCACATCACCAGGTATTCGTTAGTGACAGGTTCTGGTGTTAAACGCTGGTCTTCCACTCATCCCCCTGTTTGATCCGCCCTAGGTCAAGTTTGGTAATGAACTGTTGCCCCCTTAAGGCGGTCGAATAACTCAGTAATCAAGGGAATCGGGTAGGCATTCCTTAGTGGGTGAATTCGATTAAGACCCCATTATAATCGATGCAAGGCCTCAATTCACACACCCTTCTTCTTTACAAAGAAAAAGCCCGCTCCTGCTGGGGAAGTAGACTTACGAATGTGCCACCGTGGGGGAAAGCGCATCCGAACGTATTCCTCCGATGGGCCTTATGCTCCGCAACCGAGAGAGGGGATACACCCTGCCACGCGGAGGAGTGGCACCGGGTTTGCAAGGATATTGCGCAGTCGTAAGGACGATGAGGCAGGTAAGGCACCAGAGCGCGTAACCTTATCAAACATGTCCTGGTAATCTCCCATAATTCAGAGGGCAAGCGGAGTCCGAGGAGGCACACAACACCTTAACCGGCCACACTGGATGCACCCGGCCCCACACTGTGGAGACCACGAAGAGAGGAATCTTGGCTGTTTGCCAATTGAAAGGTTGGATGTGCATCTGGAGCCAGGGATACCCCAAAACACCAATAGCGCGGAAGAAGAAAATACACGGAGGGCAGCCTGGAAACAGGCCAAACTCCCTGTGATACAGCCCAATAGCTACTTCCACTGGCACAGTCTCGTGGGTAACCTGCGGTGGTTGCAGGGCCTGCCATCTATCGCCTTGAGAACCAATGGGGTAACTCGAGCACTGCAGGGGAATGGAGTGCTGGGCAGCAAACGAGCTGTCCATAAACAACCCACATGGCCCCAGTAATCTACCAACGCCTGGGCCGTCACCGAGCCCTGACGCCCCCAAGAGAGGACAACGGTGATCAGTGGCTTATCTCTGCGGAACGCCGGGGACGAGGAGGGACTCCACCCCAAGATCTGTCCCCGACAGGATTCAGGTGCTTGAGCGTTTTCCCGGGACGGACCAGGACAGGACTGCCTAAAGTGCCCACCAAGACCACAGTACAGGCAGCGACCCTCCCGACGCCGAGCGGACCCGCTCCCCCTCGGAAAGGCGAGCAAACACCAGCTGCATGGGCTCACCACCAGACAATCCATCCCAGGAGGCGTGGGAGGAGAGGGAGGAACGGGGTGGGACAGAAAGAACGCAGGTGCCAGTCGATTGGAAGGCCTCCTCGCACCCCGCTGGCGTTCCTTGAGTGAAGGCCTCTCCCTGAGCCTGGTGTCAATCAGATCAGAAAGAGATGAGCTCCTCCAATACCACAGCAGTTCCTTAGCTGCAATCTTGTCCTTACAGTGTGTGTCAGAAAAGGACCATGGGAAAACGCAGCCACCAGAGCTTCATTGTTCCAACCAACCCCCCTGACCTCTGCCGCCAGGGTACGAAATCTCTATGGCGTACTCGGCCACGGTCCGTGAACCCTGATGCATGGTCATGAGCAGCTTGGCCGCCGACGAGGCGGAACGGAAACAAAGCGGTACGTCGAACATACCCTACGGAAGGCATCGACAAAAACCGGAAAAATCTTGAATCAAAAAAAACGGGGGGGGGGGCGTTCCTCTCCCATAAGGGATTTGCCCAGGCAAGGCCTTGTCTGCGAGTAGTGTGAAATTAGGAACCCAAACCTTTGACCTCTCAGACCGGGAAGGCGTGGGGATATTAATTCAAAATAATACCCACGCTGGTTGAGGAAACCCACTACACTGACTCGGCTCACCCCCAAAGCGCTGTGGAAGAGGGGGCAGAAGCAGTCATACCTCTGGGGGCCGCTGATGCAGCCACCGAGGTGGTGAACGCAATAGGCGGAGAAGCAGCAGGGAGAGGTCCACCGGAGAGACCACCTGAGTGACTACCGGCCTAATAGCACCAGGAGCAAGGTGTGCAGTGCGTTGCAAGCAGAGTTTTGCAACGCCTGAGCGAAACTGATCCAACAGGTAATCCTGTTGATCGAGTCTGGCGACTAGCGTTGGGAGCGAAGGCGTGCCTGCACCGTCAGGGTTCATGGCACTTGTGTAATGTCAGGGCAGGAGCCGAGGAACGGACAGGCAGGCCTAACAATGTAACGCACTGGCTGACGACAACCACCACCCACAGACACGAAGTCCCTCAGGACGCGGAGTGAAGTCTAAGTCCCAGGCTGCCCTTCACCAGGGTGACCCTGATGGTGGGGATGGACTTGACGCAGCCAGGAACCAGGTCGAGGCCCCCGAGACACCTCAGCTGCGGGTAATGGCCGCCTAACCAATGGCATGTAGCTGGTGGAAGAAACAAAAGAGTATGTCAGACAACCCGGGGTCATACAACAACAGGACAAAACAGTACAGGACAGCAGACGAGAATCACAGGTCACAAGCGGGGGTGGTTCAGCAACAGAGGGTCAGATCAAAGGAGAATACAAAGAATAGTCAAGTCACAAGCTAAATCAGAATACCAGGAGAGTCACAAGACTCAGAACAGAGTAATAGTAACACAAAGACACAAGACACAAGTGCAACGAGCATGTTGCGGGCCACAGGCTTATTATGTCATCAGCCACGCCCCTCTGGGGGGTGGACCTCAGAGACCTAAAGGCATAAAAAGGATTCCCATCATGCACAGCAGAATCCAAGATGGACACCAGCACATGGAGTAACATAACCTCAGGGAAAAGGTAGGACCTTGACAAACTCCCTAAGCACTCTGGGAAGTTTTATACAAGTCTTAATGAGCCCACTACCTTCAGCTGGGCTCATTACCTCCGTGCAGATGGACTCAGCACTTCCCTCTAGTGGAAACAAATCCCCATAAAGCCTGAACCTTGGACAAACGTATCATCCATCCAGGACGCAACCAGGTCGATTTCACCTGCCTTCTACTGTCACTATATATTATATATATATATATATATTATATTATAATAAAAAATATGCACCGCTTGTTTCTAAGGACTGTTTCCACACAGGTTACAAACCTTCAGTGCAGAGCTAATTTTTTATTTAACACTGCACTGCAGCTCTTTTAATGCAACTTGATCCCATGTACGCTGCCAACAATATGTGACGGGAACGTGTAAAGGCATCAGACCCCAGCCCTTCTCACCAAAAACTTTTGACTGAAGGACTAGCCAATCTAAAAACCCCGCTGTAAATAATGCCACACCAGCTGCACCCTGGGCAACCGATGTTTCCAGTTTTTTTTATTTTTAGGCACGAATCGACGTACCGGCAGCCTGAATGCGATTGTTACTGGTTCAAGTTAATTACGCATATTAACCCTTCACACTGCCACCCACCCTCCTTTTATACAGTGGACCGGTAAGAGGAAACTCTGGTTTGTCACTAGCGTAACACTAGAATGATTGAGATATTGTCTGTATAAATTGTCCGTCCCGCAGGCCGGTTATTACAGAGGTTTTAAAAACCACAGTAGGCGTCTCTTTAGAGGCAGGAAATCGTGAGTTGCAAAACAGAGCTATAGAAACAGTTCAAACATTTCAGAAAGAAAGATTTATTACTAAAAGGTCAAACAAGAGCAATAAAAATATTTACAGAAAGAAGATGTAACCAATATATATTATATATATATATATATATATATATATTTATACATATATTATACTACAGAGCACTACAGCACAGCAAACAATAACAGAAAGGAGTTTTAGGTAAATAAGGTACTTGCCCACAAAGAGGACTGGAGTTAAGCAGTTTCCAGTCTGATGAGCTCAAAAGATTTCTGGTCTTGCACTTAGTTGCGATGGTACAACAAGACTCTCGGTCAGCTAGATGGTAAAGTGCCGAATGACCTCACTTCTCTTCTGACTCACACAAGAACTAACAGTTTCTTTTCTACCCAAAAATCAATTGGTAGCTTTTTACAACAGCAAGCTTATTGCCTTATTTGGGAAAAAGAAGGATAGCACAGACAGCCCCTTAGCAAGGTACACTGAACGCATTCCTGAGGGAGGGTGGAAATCGGAGGAGGGAGCCTGATTTGGAGTTTGAGAAAAAAAATACCAAAATGCAGAGGTTTAGGAGCAAAATGAAGGACCGCGCCCATCTCTGTGTGCATGATTGTGACAGAGAAGACCAAGGCAGTGACATGGGGGGGCTAGTGGCAATGACATGGGGGGGACAGTGGCAGTGACATGGGAGGGGAGGGCAGTGGCAGTGACGTGGGAGGGGAGGAAGGGGGGGGACAGTGACAGTGACTTCTGGGATCACAGTGTCAATGACATGTGGAGGACAGTGTCGGTGACATGGGGGAGACAGTGACATGGGGAGGAAAGTGACTCAGGGGGGATAGTGGCAGTGACATGGGGGGGGGGGGCAGTGGCAGTGACATGGGGAGGGGGACAGTGGAAATGACATGGGGGGGCAGGGGCAGTGAGTGACATGGGGAGGGCAGTGACATGGGTGGGGACAGTGGCAGTGACATGGGGAGCACAGTGAGAGTGACCTGGGGGAAGACAAAGGCAGTGACATGGGGGGGACAGCAGCAGTGACATGGGGGTGACAGTGGCAGAGATATCAGAGAGGATAGTGACAGTGACATGGGGGGACAGTGGCAGTGACACGGGGGTGACAGTGACATGGGGGGTCAGTGGCCGTGACATGGGGGAGGACAATGGCAGTGACATTGGGGGGGGGGGGGAGAGGGGATGACAGTGACAGTGGGAGGGCCAGCGCATGAACAAATCTTAATATTGCATCTGTGTCGCGCTCCTAATTATTAAATGTGAATCACCTTCATGTGCTAATTAATAAATGTGCTCAACATGATAAATAATTAACTACTTTATAATATATAATCCAAATAAATGTGATAACTATATCCTCCAAAATAAAATCAACAATTCATGAAGTGAAATTAAGAAAATGTGAAAATTTAAAAAATTATTACAATTTTTTAAATCAAAAATTAAATATATATATATAAAAAATAATAAATAAAATTATAAATGTCCCAAAGTCAATTCATCTAATCCAGGTTGGGTATTCACTTTCTGTAATAAACCTCAGCAAGCCTTGATATCAATATGCGCTCACCTCAATATAAGCCTAACTGTCAATTAGGCAAAGCAGCTTTGTGTCCCAATATTAGCAGGATATTTCAGCTTCTCTCATTAAAAAAGAATTATAGATGTAATGTGGTACTTCATCCACCAGGAATCTCTGGATGTAATTGATCCTTTAGTGTGGATAGACATGCATGGATGGATCTCTCCCTCTGTCAGGCTTTAAGATTATGAATCTACTCCTCCATCACTCCTTGTTTCTCCATATATAACGTTCATGTGAAAAAAAAGAAAAACATAATGCCTTATCCTTTAAACACCTTTAATTTGTAGCCAATAAAATAATGCACTCACAATGTTTCAGAATTAAAACAAGCCTTATAATAATGCTCAAGAGTATCCTCTGTGTATGCTGAGCACACTTCTCATACTCGCTGTCTGAATGCCAAATGTGCGGTGACGTCAGAGCCCCTCCCCTACGCGTTGTGCCTCGGGTCATGTGGCTTCGTCAGGGGGATGTGGTAAGACATCACCTCACTCCTGGCTCCTTATAAGGCATACTGCCGCCATTGAAAAACGTAGTTCAACAGACACCGGCCATTTTTCTGGGGACACATACAGTATTGCGATGTATGCAATGAGCTTTTTACACATATGTGGATCGTTAACTTTGCATAATTTACTAATTTACTCTGCATCACCTCGCAACTGCATTATAGTCCGGCCTGACAAGTGCAGCACTCCAGAGGAGAACCCAGACCACTCATATAATACATACAACATATTAATTTAAAATTTAATTGTGCAATTCTAAAAAATAAAGCATAAAAATATATAGTATATTAAATATTCATATGATCAATATATAATAAACATCACTGAATTCTGCCCTATCTATATTAACCTCATACATTCCTAATTCATAAATCTTTATTAATAATACTAGAAAGAAGATCATGGTATCTATAGCTACGTTATATCATACCTTCATATATTCATGATTATTCCAAATCATATAAATAAAGTAAAATATTAAATAATAAAATATAATAATAAAATATATAAATAAAATTTTTAAAACCTGCACCATCATATACAATTAACTCACATAAGTGTAATCATATATATTTTAACCTTATGTCTTCCTAATAATTCAATATTTATTAAGTGTACTGGATGAAGGATCCCATCATGCACAGCAGAATCCAAGATGGACACCAGCACATGGAGTAACATAACCTCAGGGAAAAGATAGGACCTTGACAGCACCTCCTCCTCAAGGGCCCCTCCCCCTCCGCGGCTCAACAAAAGGTTTCTGAGGAAAGCGGGTATGAAAAGCGCGGAGGAGGGCAGGAGCATGGACATCCGCGGAAGGAACCCAGGAACGCTCCTCAGGACCATAACCGCGCCAATGAACCAGGAACTGTAATCGACCCGCGCACCAATTGAGAGTCCAGGATCCGGCTCACCTCATACTCCTCATGACCGTCAACCCGGACAGGACGGGGCCGAGGCAGAGAGGTAGTGAAGCGATTGCAGATCAGAGGTTTCAACAGGGAAACATGAAAGATATTGGAGATCCGCATCCCAGACGGAAGGGCAAGGGCATAGGCCACCGGATTCACTTTGCGGAGAATGCGGAAAGGACCGACAAAACGGGGAGCTAGTTTGGGTGTGGGCACCCGAAGATTGAGGTTGCGAGTAGACAACCACACCCGATCGCCGACCTGGTATGAAGGAGCGGGCAACCGTCTGCGATCAGCCTGGAACTTTTGGCGCTGAGCTGAGTCCTTCAAGGCCCTCTGGATCTGCCCCCATGAAGAACGCAGGGCAGCAAGATGGTTCTCCACAGCCGAAATGTCCTGTGGTGAGAACCTCTCAGGTAATACTGCGGGTTGGAACCCATAGTTGGCCATGAAGGGCGACATCCCGGAGGAGGAGTTGACCGCCGAGTTCCTGGCAAACTCTGCCCAAGGCAGGAGATCGGCCCAATCGTCCTGATGGTCTGAAATATAACATCGAAGGAATTGTTCTAAGGCCTGATTGGAACGCTCCGCAGCCCCATTGGACTGCGGGTGGTAGGCTGAGGAAAAGGAGAGAGGGAGTGGAATGCAATGGCACATCTTGGAAAATGCCGATCGACGATCATGAGGATGACCGTATGACCCCGAGACACCGGGAGGTCTACAATAAAGTCCATACCTAGGTGTGACCAAGGACGCTCCCCATTGGGAATGGGTTGCAGAAGACCCAAAGGGAGATGCCGTGGAGACTTATTCTGGGCACAGATCGAACATGCCGCTACATAAGAGGCAATGTCGGCACGGAGGGTTGGCCACCAGAATAAGCGAGAGACGACCCAACACAGCTGGTTCTTCCCCGGATGCCCGGCAGTTTTGGCATTATGGTAGGTACGCAGCAGGCGGGTGCGCAATCCCTCGGGTACAAAACATCTACCCTCCGGCTCCCCGGGGGGAGCATCAGATTGAGCCGCCAAAATCTGCTCCCCAAGAGAGAGGTCAGACTGGTGCGAATGGCAGCCAGGATCTGATCTGGAGGAATAACTGAGATTGGCTCAGAGTCTTCCCTGGACAACTCAGAGTATTGCCGTGATAACGCATCAGCCCTGACATTCTTGGAACCAGGCAAATATGAAACCACATAGTTGAAGCGTGACAAGAACAGAGCCCATCTGGCCTGGCGGGGTGTCAATCTTTTGGCCTCCGAAAGATAAGTCAGGTTCTTATGATCGGTAAGAATGAGGACCGGAACCGCGGAGCCCTCGAGCAGGTGCCTCCATTCCTTGAGAGCCAGAATGATTGCCAACAACTCCCTATCTCCAATCTGGTAGTTGCACTCTGCAGAGGAAAGCTTCCTGGAGTAGAACCCACAGGGAAGTAGGGGTCCATCGGGCGACCAACGTTGAGACAGGAGAGCGCCTACTCCCGTCTCGGATGCATCAACCTCAAGGACGAAGGGCAATCCAGGATTGGGATGAGACAGTATCGGAGCCGACGCGAAGGCGGATTTCAGAGCCTCGAACGCTACGATGGCCTCGGGTGGCCACTCGTGAGGATTACTGCCCTTCTTGGTTAGGTCTGAGAGAGGCTTTGCCAGCGTGGAGAAGTTCCGGATGAACTTCCGATAGTAGTTGGCAAAACCCAAAAAGCGCTGAATGGGCCGAAGACCATTGGGACGAGGCCACTGCAGAACCACCGAAACCTTCTGAGGGTCCATGGAGAATCCCTCCGCAGAAATGATGTAGCCTAAAAAGGCAACTTGGGATCGATGGAATTCGCACTTCTCAAGTTTACAAAAAAGTTCGTTCTCACGTAATCGTTGCAGCACCTGCTTGACATCCTGGATATGGGACTCCATGGAGGCAGAGTAAACCAGGATGTCATCCAAGTAAACTACCACGCACTGCTGCAACAAGTCACGAAGGACATCATTTATGAATTCCTGAAAAACTGCGGGCGCGTTACACAACCCGAAGGGCATCACCAGGTATTCGTAGTGACCGGTTCTGGTGTTAAACGCGGTCTTCCACTCATCCCCCTGTTTGATCCGCGAGGTTGTACGCCGCCCTAAGGTCAAGTTTGGTAAAGACTGTTGCCCCCTTAAGGCGGTCGAATAACTCAGTAATCAAGGGAATCGGGTAGGCATTCTTAGTGGTGATTCGATTAAGACCCCTATAATCGATGCAAGGCCTCAATTCACCACCCTTCTTCTTTACAAAGAAAAAGCCCGCTCCTGCTGGGGAAGTAGACTTACGAATGTGCCCCCGGGAAAGCGCATCCGCAACGTATTCCTCCATGGCCTTATTCTCCGCAACCGAGAGAGGATACACCCTGCCACGCGGAGGAGTGGCACCGGGTTGCAAGGATATGGCGCAGTCGTAAGGACGATGAGCAGGTAAGGCACCAGCGCGTACCTTATCAAACACGTCCTGGTACTCCCCATAATCAGAGGGCAACGCGGAGTCCGAGGAGGCACACAACACCTTAACCGGCCCACGGATGCACCCGGCCCCACACTGTGGAGACCACGAGAGAATCTCGGCTGTTTGCCAATTGAAGGTTGGATTGTGCATCTGGAGCCAGGGATACCCCAAAACCACCGAATAGTGCGGAGAAGAAATCACCTGGAAACAGGCCAACTCCCTGTGAACAGCCCCATAGCTACTTCCACTGGCACAGTCTCGTGGGTAACCTGCGGTGGTTGCAGGGGCCTGCCATCTATCGCCTCGAGAACCAATGGGGTAACTCGAGCCTGCAGGGGAATGGAGTGCTGGGCAGCAAACGAGCTGTCCATAAACAACCCGCTGGCCCCAGAATCTACCAACGCCTGGGCCGTCACCGAGCCCTCCGCCCAAGAGAGGGACAACGGTGATCAGTGGCTTATCTCTGCGGAACGCCGGGGACGAGGAGACTCCACCCAAGATCTGTCCCCGACAGGATCTCAGGTGCGAGCGTTTCCCGGACGGACCGGACAGGACTGCCGAAAGTGCCCACCAAGACCACAGTACAGGCAGCGACCCTCCCGACGCCGAGCGGCCCGCTCCCCCTCGGAAAGGCGAGCAAACCCCAGCTGCATGGGCTCACCACCAGACAATCCATCCCCAGGAGGCGTGGGAGGAGAGGGAGGAACGGGTGGGACAGAAAACGCAGGTGCCAGTCGATTGGAAGGCCTCCGCAGGCGTTCCTTGAGTGAAGGCCTCTCCCTGAGCCTGGTGTCAATCAGGATCAGGAAAGAGATGAGCTCCTCCAACACCACAGGCAGTTCCTTAGCTGCAATCTCGTCCTTCAGTGTGTCAGAAAGACCATGGGAAAACGCAGCCACCAGAGCCTCATTGTTCCAACCGACCTCTGCCGCCAGGGTACGAAACTCTATGGCGTACTCGGCCACGGTCCGTGAACCCTGATGCATGGTCATGAGCAGCTTGGCCGCCGAGGCGGAACGAGCCGGTACGTCGAATACCCTACGGAAGGCATCGACAAAACCGGAAAAATCTTGAATCACCGGGTCGTTCCTCTCCCATAAGGGATTTGCCCAGGCCAAGGCCTTGTCTGCGAGTAGTGAAATTAGGAACCCAACCTTTGACCTCTCAGACGGGAAGGCGTGGGGTATTAATTCAAAATAAATACCCACCTGGTTGAGGAACCCACGACACTGACTCGGCTCACCCCCAAAGCGCTGTGGAAGAGGGGCAGAGCCAGTCATACCTCTGGGTGCCGCTGATGCAGCCACCGAGGTGGTGGACGCAATAGGCGGAGAAGCAGCGGGAGAGACCACCGGAGTGACTACCGGCCTAATAGCACCAGGAGCAAGGTGTGCAGTGCGTGCAAGCAGAGTTTGCAACGCCTGAGCGAACTGATCCAACAGGTAATCCTGTTGATCGAGTCTGGCGACTAGCGTTGGGAGCGAAGGCGTGCCTGCACCGTCAGGGTTCATGGCACTTGTGTAATGTCAGGGCAGGAGCCGAGGAACGGACAGGCAGGCCTAACAATGTAACGCACTGGCTGACGACAACCACCACCCACAGACCGAAGTCCCTCAGGACGCGGAGTCTAAGTCCCAGGCTGCCCTTCACCAGGGCCCCTGATGGTGGGGATGGACTTGACGCAGCCAGGAACCAGGTCGCGGCCCCCGAGACACCTCAGCTGCGGTAATGGCCGCCACCAATGGCATGTAGCTGGTGGAAGAAACAAAAGAGTAGTCAGACAAGCCGGGGTCAACAACAACAGGACAAAACAGTACAGGACAGCAGACGAGAATCACAGGTCACAAGCCGGGTTCAGCAACAGAGGGTCAGATCAAAGGAGAATACAAAGAATAGTCAAGTCACAAGCCGAATCAGAATACCAGGAGAGTCACAAGACTCAGAACAGAGTAATAGTAACACAAAGACACAAGACACAAGTGCAAAGAGCATGTGCGGGCCACAGGCTTATATGTCATCAGCCACGCCCCTCTGGGGGGTGGACCTCAGAGACCTAAAGGCATAAAAAGGATTCCCATCATGCACAGCAGAATCCAAGATGGACACCAGCACATGGAGTAACTTCAATGGGATTTAGATCTGGGCTCATTGCTGACCACTGTCAGAACTCTCCAGCGCTTCTTTGCCATCCATTTCCTCACTAGTAAGACCCATGATCGCTTTCTGACAACTGGGACCCTACAGTGCAAATCCTCAATTTCATGATGCCTTATTTAACACTGCACTGCAGCTCTTAATGCAACTATCCCATGTACGCTGCCAACAATATGTGACGGACGTGGCATCAGACCCCAGCCCTTCTCACCAAACTTGTGACTGAAGGACTAGCCAATCTAAAACCCCGCTGTAACAATGCCACACCCAGCTGCACCCTGGGCACCGATGTTCCAGTTAATTGGGCACGAATCGACGTACCGGCAGCCTGAATGCGATTGTTACTGGTTCAAGTTAATTACGCAATTAACCCTTCACACTGCCACCACCTCCTTTTTATACAGAGAAAGAGGAAACTCTGCGTTGTCAGCTATAACACTAGAATGATTGAGATAATTGTCTGTATAAATTGGTCCGCAGGCCGGTTATACAGAGGTTTAAACAACCACAGTAGCGTCTCTTTAGAGGCAGGAAATCGTGAGTTGCAAAAACAGAGCTATAGAAACAGTTCAACACTTTCAGAAAGAAAGATTTATTACTAAAAGGTCAAACAAGAGCAATAAAAATATTTACAGAAAGAAGATGTAACCAATATATATATATATATATATATATATATATATATATATATATATATATATATATACAGAGCACAACAGCACAGCAAACAGATAACAGAAAGGAGTTTAGGTAAATAAGTACTTGCCCACAAAGATGACTGGAGTTAAGCAGTTTCCAGTCTGATGAGCTCAAAAGGATTTCTGGTCTTGCACTTAGTTGCGATGGTACAACAAGACTCTCGGTCAGCTAGATGGTAAAGTGCCGAATGACCTCACTTCTCTTCTGACTCACACAAGAACTAACAGTTTCTTTTCTACCCAAAAATCAATTGGTAGCTTTTTACAACAGCAAGCTTATTGCCTTATTTGGGAAAAGGATAGCACAGACAGCCCCTTAGCAAGGTACACTGAACGCATTCCTGAGGGAGGGTGGAAATCGGAGGAGGGAGCCTGATTTGGAGTTTGAGAAAAATACCAAAATGCAGAGGTTTAGGAGCAAAATGAAGGACCGCGCCCATCTCTGTGTGCATGATTGTGACAGAGAAGACCAAGGCAGTGACATGGGGGGGGCAGTGGCAATGACATGGGGGGGACAGTGGCAGTGACATGGGAGGGGAGGGCAGTGGCAGTGACGTGGGAGGGGAGGAAGGGGGGGGGACAGTGACAGTGACTTCTGGATCACAGTGTCAATGACATGTGGAGGACAGTGTCGGTGACATGGGGGAGACAGTGACATGGGGAGGAAAGTGACTCAGGGGGGATAGTGGCAGTGACATGGGGGGGCAGTGGCAGTGACATGGGGAGGGGACAGTGGAAATGACATGGGGGGGGCAGTGGCAGTGACATGGGGAGGGCAGTGACATGGGTGGGGACAGTGGCAGTGACATGGGGAGCACAGTGAGAGTGACCTGGGGAAGACAAAGGCAGTGACATGGGGGGGACAGCAGCAGTGACATGGGGGTGACAGTGGCAGAGATATCAGAGAGGATAGTGACAGTGACATGGGGGGACAGTGGCAGTGACACGGGGGTGACAGTGACATGGGGGGTCAGTGGCCGTGACATGGGGGAGGACAATGGCAGTGACATTGGGGGGGGGGGGAGGGGATGACAGTGACAGTGGGAGGGCCAGCGCATGAACAAATCTTAATATTGCATCTGTGTCGCGCTCCTAATTATTAAATGTGAATCACCTTCATGTGCTAATTAATAAATGTGCTCAACATGATAAATAATTAACTACTTTATAATATATAATCCAAATAAATGTGATAACTATATCCTCCAAAATAAAATCAACAATTCATGAAGTGAAATTAAGAAAATGTGAAAATTTAAAAAATTATTACAATTTTTTAAATCAAAATTAAATATATATATATATAAAATAATAAATAAAATTATAAAATGTCCCAAAGTCAATTCATCTAATCCAGGTTGGGTATTCACTTTCTGTAATAAACCTCAGCAAGCCTTGATATCAATATGCGCTCACCTCAATATAAGCCTAACTGTCAATTAGGCAAAGCAGCTTTGTGTCCCAATATTAGCAGGATATTTCAGCTTCTCTCATTAAAAAAGGAATTATAGATGTAATGTGGTACTTCATCCACCAGGAATCTCTGGATGTAATTGATCCTTTAGTGTGGATAGACATGCATGGATGGATCTCTCCCTCTGTCAGGCTTTAAGATTATGAATCTACTCCTCCATCACTCCTTGTTTCTCCATATATAACGTTCATGTGAAAAAAAGAGAAACATAATGCCTTATCCTTTAAACACCTTTAATTTGTAGCCAATAAATAATGCACTCACAATGTTTCAGAATTAAAACAAGCCTTATAATAATGCTCAAGAGTATCCTCTGTGTATGCTGAGCACACTTCTCATACTCGCTGTCTGAATGCCAAATGTGCGGTGACGTCAGAGCCCCTCCCCTACGCGTTGTGCCTCCGGGTCATGTGGCTTCGTCAGGGGGATGTGGTAAGACATCACCTCACTCCTGGCTCCTTATAAGGCATACTGCCGCCATTGAAACGTAGTTCAACAGACACCGGCCATTTTTCTGGGGACACATACAGTATTGCGATGTATGCAATGAGCTTTTTACACATATGTGGATCGTTAACTTTGCATAATTTACTAATTTACTCTGCATCACCTCGCAACTGCATTATAGTCCGGCCTGACAAGTGCAGCACT
Organism: Staurois parvus; assembly: GCA_951230385.1. Lineage (NCBI taxonomy): Eukaryota > Metazoa > Chordata > Amphibia > Anura > Ranidae > Staurois > Staurois parvus. Next base: position 7,427 of record CATNWA010001990.1, on the reverse strand, counting down.
CCAGAGGAGAACCCAGACCACTCATATAATACATACAACATATTAATTTAAAATTTAATTGTGCAATTCTAAAAAATAAAGCATAAAAATATATAGTATATTAAATATTCATATGATCAATATATAATAAACATCACTGAATTCTGCCCTATCTATATTAACCTCATACATTCCTAATTCATAAATCTTTATTAATAATACTAGAAAGAAGATCATGGTATCTATAGCTACGTTATATCATACCTTCATATATTCATGATTATTCCAAATCATATAAATAAAGTAAAATATTAAATAATAAAAAATATAATAATAAAATATATAAATAAAATTTTAAAACCTGCACCATCATATACAATTAACTCACATAAGTGTAATCATATATATTTTAACCTTATGTCTTCCTAATAATTCAATATTTATTAAGTGTACTGGATGAAGGATCATGGTATATACTACTACTTAATATAAACTCCTTCATATATGGATGTGTAACCCTAACTAAATGAAATAAAATTAAAATGAAATGAAATTGAAAATTAAAATTAAATGAAAATAAATAATATAAAGTTACACCATCATGTGTAATTATCTCATTAAACCTCTATGTTAGTGTATACTTATTTGGGCATAAATGTATGCTGATAGAACAAGATGGTATGACCCTGGTTAGTTATACTTGAGTAACATTACCCTCTCTCTGATATACTAACATCTTGAGGTTCAATCTTGTAAAGATCAAGAAGAATAAACAAATTGTCTTCCTAAATGTGCATATGGCAACATCCACCCCCTATTTGTACAACAAACCCACTGTACTCAAAAAACATGTACCCCTCTCTAATAATTCAATATCACAAAGTACAAACATGTGAGCATAATTCTCATTATGTCCCTGTGATTGCACATACTCGGTGCGGGTTCATGGTGTTTACTACTACCTAAGATCATCTTGCAAAGTTATATATCAATCTCCCTATAGTATGCATGATGACATCATCCACCCCCCTATTGTAGCATCCTACTATTACATCTGTATATATAAACATATTTGATGTTAATAATTGCTAATGAAGCAAGGCAGGTCAAACTCTTTGTTTAATCCTTTAGGGGCCAGACATCCCATCTCATAAATCCATTTAGATTCTTTCTTGCTAATATCTCTTACAGTGTTGTCTCCTCTCCAGTTTGACATGTTTCTCTATGCCCCAGAACTCAAATTTTTCCAGTGCAGTGACATGGAGAGGACAGTGTCAGTGACATGGAGAGGACAGTGGCAGTGACATGGGGAGGAACAATGTCAGAGACATGGGGGCGCGGGCAGGTCAGTGACATGGGCAGTGGGAACAGTTTCAGTGACATGGGGAGAGCAGTGTGACATGGGGGGGACATGGGCAGAGCACAGTGTGTGACATGGGGGGCAGTGTCAGTGACATGGGGGGGGGTGGGGGGGCAGGACAGTGATATGGGGGGTCAGTGACATGGGGGGGGGACAGGGGGCAGTGTCAGTGACATGGGGAGGGCAGTGTCAGGACACAAGGGGGGGGCAAATGGGGGGGACAGTGTGGCAGTGACATGGGGGGGAGTGTCAGTGAGTGACATGGGGGGGGGGGGGGGGGGCAGTGTCAGTGGCATGGGTGACATGGGGGTGTCAGGCACAAGTGGGGGACAGTGTCAGTGACATGGGGGGTGTGTCAGTGACATGGGGGGCAGAGGCACATGGAAGGACAGTGCCAGTGACATGGGGGGGAACATGGAGAAGACAGTGTGACAGTGTCACATGGGGGGCAGTGTCAGTGACATGGGGGGGGGCAGTGTCAGTGACATGGAGAGGACAGTGGCAGTAACATGGGGAGGAACAGTGTCAGTGACATGGGGGGCAGTGTCAGTGACATGCAGAGCACAGTGTCAGTGACATGGCGGGCAGTGTCAGGCACATGGGGGGGGTGGGGGGCAGTGTCAGTGATATGGGGGGGTAGTGTGACATGGGGAGGACAGTGTCAGTGACATGGTGGGCAGTGTCAGTGACATGGTGGGGGGCAATGACATGGGGGGGGCAGTGGCAGTGACATGGAGAGGGCAGTGGCAGTGACATGGGGGGGAAGTGGCAGTGACATGGGGGGAACAGTGTCAGTGACATGGGGAGAGCAGTGTGACATGGGGGGGCAGTGTCAGTGACATGGAGAGGACAGTGTCAGTGACATGGGGGGGGGGGGCAGTGTCAGTGACATGGGGAGGGCAGTGTCAGACACAAGGGGGGGGGGGACAGTGTCAGTGACATGGGGGGCAGTGGCAGGCACAAGGGGGGGACAGTGTCAGTGACATGGGGGGAGTAGCAGTGACATGGTGAGGACAGTGACATGGGGGGACAGTGTCAGTGACATGGGGGGGCAGTGTCAGTGACATGGAGAGGGACAGTGGCAGTAACATGGGGAGGAACAGTGTCAGTGACATGGGGGGGCAGTGTCAGTGACATGCAGAGGACAGTGTCAGTGACATGGGGTGGCAGTGTCAGTGACATGGGGGGGGAGCAGCAGTGTCAGTGACATGGGGGGGGCAGTGTCAGGCACATGGGGGGACAGTGGGGTGGGGGGGCAGTGTCAGTGATATGGGGGGCAGTGACATGGGGAGGACAGTGTCAGTGACATGGGGGGCAGTGTCAGTGACATGGTGGGGGGGCAATGACATGTGGGGGCAGTGACATGGAGAGGAGAGTGGCAGTGACATGGGGGGGGGGGGGGCAGTGGCAGTAACAATGACATGGAGAGGACAGTGTTAGTGACGGGGGGGGGGGGGGGGGGGGGGGGGGTGTTCAGTGGCAGTGACATGGAGAGCACAGTGTCAGAGACATGGGGAGGACAGTGATAGTGACATCGGGGAGAACAGTCCTCCCCCCGATGTCACTATCACTGTCCCCATTTCACTGCCCCCCCGTTCACTAACACTGCCCCCCCATGTCACTGACACTACCCCATGTCACTGACACTGTCCCCACCATGTCATTGACACTGCTCCCCCATGTCACTGCCACTCCCCCCCCCATGTGCCTGACACTGCTCCCCATGTGACTGCCACTATTCTCCCCATGTCACTGACACTCCCCCCCCATGTCACTGTCCGATGTCGCTGCAGAGAATTTGGCATGTAACAGCCACGCCGACCACTCAGCATGTAAGAGATTAAGAATTCTCGGCGTCCCCTGCCGGCCACTCGGCATGTAAAGGGTTCATTTAACTCAGGTACATGTTCGGATGCTGTACACGGAACAGGGCTCATTCACACTTTCTTCAGGGGATACACATTTTCACTGGCTACACAAATTACGGCTACACCAGCTGTGTCTCGTATATGCAACACCATACAGTTTTTAGTTACCTAGCAATGATTAAATGCTTTCTGTCTTGCGATAAAATCCATCTTACCCATGTAAAGTTCCAGTCTACCAAAGTACTACTACCAGTGAACGTACATAACCAGCCAATTATTCTCCGTTTTACGTTTACACGAAACTCTAAACTTTACCAACTCAGTAACAGTTGTAAAAGTGACGGTCACGTGGTGACACAATCACATGATTTTTGTGCGCAGAGGGTTACAGCGCAGTTCCTGAAACTCCGGTAGTGACAGCGGAAAGAGTGGCCGAGTTAAGCGACGCAGTAAAGTGGTGCAGAGATGGACAAGTTGCGCAGAGTATTAAATGGCCATGAAGATGAAGAGCGCGGGCTAACAACTCAGGTAAAGATTATTTACATTGTAGTGCAGTGTATCTGAAAACCTCCATGACCTGCCGGATATTATCATATTTTTTTCTTTTTGAATTTACAGTACACCTGTAATTACGAAGAGGGAGGGGAGAAGCATCAACATGTTTTTTGGAAAGAGCTATTTAGAAGTAATTGTGTACTTTCAATTACAATGTGGCTTGTCAGTTAGTGTAAAAATATTGCAGTCCTGCTATATTTTGCTGATTGCCACCATTACTAGTATACAAAAAAATTCCGGTGTATGTCACATAGTTTGTATATGCTATAACTTTTGCGCAAACTAATCAATATACTTTTATTGGATTTTTATTTTTTATTACCAAAAATACGTACCAGAAAATATTTTGGCCTAAATGTATGAAGTAATTTTGAGGTTTAAAATGTTTTATTGGATATGTCTTTATAGTAGAAAATACAGTGCATCCAGAAAGTATTCACAGCGCTTAACTTTTGCAACATTTTGTTACGTTACAGCCTTAGGCTCCATGTACACTACAGTCGATAAACTCGCGTTTAGGAATTTTTCTGTGTTTTTTTTTTTTTTTCAGCAGCCCCTGAACTCTCCCTAATGCCTTCCTATGTGTCCATGTACACTATGTCGTTTACAGTCATTTACAGGCAGTTGAGTTTACAGTCGTTTTTTTGAACGCACCAAACTTGCGTTCAGGAGTAGATTTTATCAGCATTTCAAACCGTTTGGAAATTTTATTTAACTCTTCCATTTCCAGATGATGTCCAGAGCCTGTTTTCATCATGAAAAAATGTATGCAAAGCGTTTTCCCAGTACCTGGTACACCTTACTTTGAGGTTTTGCATGAAAGAAAATGTGTTGGAATAATTTCTGCACAGAAATGAGCTGGAACACATCCAAACGCCACACAAAAAACAAAACAAATACTGCTCTCTCTGCTTCTGCTCTCTTTCTCTCAAAATGTCTGAAATAGTTAATTTTTTACTGTTTTTTCAGTGCTTTTTGGGCATTTTGGAAGGTCTCCTGAGGTTATCTTTAAAAATCGCTTCTGAATGCAAAATGCTCATAAACGCGGTATGCAAACACTACTAAACAGATGTTTTTTAACCACTTGCCGCCCAGCCACCGCATTAAAACGGTTGCAGGGTGGCACGGCTGGGCAAAACCACGTTTTAAAATGTAGTTTTGCAAAACAGGTAGGGGGCGCGCGCCCGCCCTACCTGTCCCACGGGTGTCAGCAGCGGGTGTCAGCCGCCGGGTCACGGCCGGTGATTACCGTCCGTTTCCCCGGGATTAGCAGTGATCTCTGACAGAGAGCAGGGCTGCATTGTTTACACACAGCCCTGCTATCTGTCAGTTCCCTGACAAGCTGAAGAGGGAGAGAAGAGTTTCTCTCTCTCGATCAGCCTGTCCTGCCCCTAGTAAAAAACACTCCCCCCCTAACCCTTTCAGTGAGAAAAAAATTTTAACCCCTTCCTCCCCAGTGCCATTAGTACAGTGTCAGTGGGTTTTTTTTTTCACTGATCACTGTATTGGTGTCACTGGGGATGTCAGTGATCCCAAGTGAGTTCCCCCCCAGTGTCAAAATGTCCGCCGCAGTCCTGCAGTCCTGCCATATGTCGCTGATCGCTGCCATATGTCGCTGATCGCTGCCATATGTCGCTGATCGCTGCCATATGTCGCTGATCGCCGCCATTATTAGTATAAATAAAAATTAAAAATCCCAGTATCTTTCCCACCATTTGGAAACGCTATAACTTTCATGTAAACCAATTAATTTACACGTATTGGGATTTTTTTTGGCAAAGACATGTCGCAGAATGCATTTTGGATGAAATTTGTGACAAAATTTGATTTTTTAATTTTTTTTACTGGACTTGTTTTATAGCAAAAATCCAAAATATTGTTTTTTTTTCTCAAAATTGTCAGCCTTTTTTTTCATAGCGCAAAAAATTAAAAACGCACAGGTGATCAAATACCACCGAAAGAAAGCTCAATTTGTGGGAAAAAAAGGATGTAAATTTAATTTTGGGTGCAGTGTTGCATGACCGCGCAATTGTCAGGTAAAGTAACGCAGCACCGTAACACAAACCTCTTCTGTAACCGCTTTCTGACCACCCCTACAGCAGAAATACTGCTACAGGGCGGCATGGGTACGCAAAATCACATACACATATATATGTATGTGTGTGTATATATATATATATATATATATATATATATATATATTATTATTATTATACAGTATTTATAAAGCGCCAATAGTTCGCTCAGCGCTGTACATTACAAAGGGGGACAGAACATGTGACAGAACAATACCAATACAATGTGATACACGAGGGGTTCGAGGGCCCTGCTCTTTCGAGCTTACAATCTATGAGGGAGGGGGTGGTGGCACAGGAGGAGATAGCTGTGGGGGATGGAGTGGTAGGAAGAGTGGAGGAGGTCCGCAAGTTAGCAGGGGGTGGGGTAGGCTTCCCTGAAGAGATGGGTTTTCAGGGTGCGCCTAAAGGAGAGGAGAGTAGGTGATAATCTGATGGGTTGGGGCAGGGAGTTCCAGAGGATGGGTGACACCCTGGAGAAGTCCTGGAGGCGGGCATGGGAGGAGGAGACCAGGGAACTAGAGAGAAGGAGGTCTTGTGAGGAGCGGAGTGTGCGTGCTGGGCGGTACTTGGATATTAGGTCAGTGATGTAGTTCGGGGCAGTATGGTGGACAGCTTTGTACGTCAGCGTTAGGATTTTGAATTTGATCCGTTGCGCAATCGGAAGCCAGTGGAGGGATTGGCAGAGGGGGGTGGCAGAGACAGAGCGGTTGGAAAGGTGAATGAGTCTGGCAGCCGTACTCAGGATCGACTGAAGCGGGGATAGCCAGCGGCGAGGCAGGCCAGTGAGGAGGGAGTTGCAGTAGTCCAGTCGTGATATGATGAAAGAGTGGATGAGCTGTTTAGTGGTTTCTGGGGTTAGGAACGTGCGGATTTTGGCGATGTTGCGGAGGTGGAGTCTGCACGAGTTTGTTAAAGATTGGACTTGGGGCTGGAAGGATACAGTTGCAAGAAAAAGTATGTGAACCCCTTGGGATTACGTGGAGTTTTGCATGAATTGGGCATAAAATGTGCTATCTGAACGTCATCTAAGTCACAACAATAGAAGAACACAATCTGCTGAACATAATACTAGTATGTGAACATTTGGACTTAATAAAACTGGTTGACCCTCCTTTGGCAGCAATAACCTCAACCAAACGTTTCCTGTAGTTGCAAGATCAGACATGCACAACGATCTGGAGTCATTTTGGACCCACTTCCTCTTCACAAAAAACTGTTTCAGTGTAGCAATATTCTTGGGATGTCTGGTTTGTGAATCGCTCTCTTAAGGTCATGCCACAGCATTTCAATCGGGTTGAGGTCAGGACTCTGATCTGGGCCAACTCCAGAAGGCGTATTCTGTGCTGTTGCAGCCATTGTTTTGTTGAATTACTTGTATGCTTTGGGTCATAGTCCTGTGGCATAACCTATCCTCTGCGGAAGCTTTCAGTTGGCGGACAGATGGTCGTACGTTTCCTGCAAAATGTCTTGATAAACTCTGGAATTCATTTTCCCATCAATGACAACAAACCTCCAGGCCCTGAGGCAGCAAAGCAGCCCCAAACCATGATGCTCCTCCGCCGTTTCACAGTGGGGGTGAGGGGTTTT
>CATNWA010001989.1:0-34444 GCA_951230385.1 Staurois parvus | reverse complement strand
TGGATGTCTTCACCTCCCTCCCGGGTACCCGAAGGAGCCAAGGGCACTCATCATCCCAGAGAGAGGACACTATAACCTCTCCATCCGTACATCAAGAATGGTCTGGCTCATACACAGGCCAAGTAGGCATATCTTTGTGAAACAGAAAGCATATTGGTGAGCAAGTCCTGAAGTATGGACAGTCCCAAGTTATCAAGGCAGAGCAAAGGTAGGATTGTTGGTAATTATCGTAACAGCATCAAGATCAAAGTCCTGAGAGACCTCTAGGTGTGAAATAGGCCTTTTTCAGACTGATTTCACGGTACAACCGGCTGCCTCAGAGGTAGGCTCCTAAACTGTTTTTTTAAAATATGTTTTTAAGATATTTTTTTAAGGCCCATTTACTGCAGCAAAGGGCATGATGCTCTCCTCCATGATGACTGGGTAGACTGCAGCTTGACGGTTGGAGCTGCTGTTTCCCAATGTGAAGGTTAATTTATCACAGTATTGCGCTCTTAGTTATGTTGTGCACCTCCCATCCGAAATCAATCAGGATATCCACAGAGCTCTCCTTGGCAGTAGATTCTCAATACACTGCTTGGCTAAGTGTCCCACTTTCTTGCATATATGACAGACCTTCCATTCATGACATCACACTAGGTATGGTCTTCTTTTTCATGACATCACACTAGGTATGGTCTTCTTTTCATGACATCACACTAGGTATGGTCTTCTTTTCATGACATCACACTAGGTTTGGTCTTCTTCTTTTTTTTGTGTAAAATTTACACAAAACAAATCATAAATGATCCCTCCACACCTCCTCCTCCCCTTTTCATACCCCACCTCTCATCCCCACCCTACCCGCGCCGCCATCTATCGCCATATAATATAACTAGATGCGCAGCTCTAAAGTCTCATTCAATTAATAAATTATGACTAATAATTATATTACATTATATTTATATATAAAAAGTGGAGACTCTCATGGCGTAGTAAACAACAAACTTCGGATTTTCATGAAAGGCTAAAAACATTCATATTCCATAGGGATATCAAAGGCAGTGTACATAGAAAAGTGTCAAAGCATCCAATCCTCCTTCCTTGATTGGCGGCAGCCTACTTCTGGGTTCCGATCAGCGTGATGGTGTCACTTCCTCTGGCCTTGGATAGTGACGCAAATTTCCCCTCTCAGCACAAATCCCCCCCTCCCAGCACAAATCCTCTCCCACAAATCCCCCCTCCTAGTATAAATCCCCCTTCTTAGCACAAATCCCCCAATTCCCCCTCCCAGCACAAATCCCCTTTCCTACGATAAATACCCCCTAATTCCCCCTCCCAGCACTAATCCCCTGTCCTACGATAAATCCCCCCTAATTCCCCCTCCAGCACTAATCCCCTGTCCTACGATAAATACACCCTTAGCAGAAATCCTGCCTCTTGACCCACATTCCCCTCCCCCCCCATCCCTCATCCTAGCACTAATTCTATCCACAAGATCTTCCCCCACCATAACTCAAATCACCCCACCCCTTCCTAGCATAAATCCTCCCCCCCTCAAATGTTATCTGCTGTATGGAGGAGTGCTGTTCTGATGACAGGAGTGGGAAGAGTACAGCACAGCCCCCACCGCCTAGCTCTCTGCCGCTGTTATTTCTCCGGCAGCCCACCCTAGATCCGGCCATGTCGAAAGGTCTTGTTGGGAAATTTCATTTTAATCAGCGCTGCCGCCAATCAGGAGTCCCGCTGTCAGAATACAGTAGCGCAGAAGGGAGGATTCCCACCTCCACCTCCAATGCGTTTGCCTAAAATGAAACCTGGAGACATGGATGGATGGGGGAGTTTGCTTTGAATATGAAAAATTTATTAAATTGCATATATGACAGACCTTCCATTCCCTGTACTCAGTGGCCATGTCTCGTTGTACCACAAAACCAGCATTACTTCCCTGACTCACATTCTGCGCTGATCTGGCCATGAATAAAACACTTTTTGCAATGCCTGGTGCTGTCCAGGGGAAAACCGCCCCATCTGTATCCAAGCTGTGAAGGGGTACTGCAACTAGCAAAGATGGATGCTAGGTGGCAGGAACCGTCTATGTCCTTGTAACAAAGACCCAAGGGGTGTTTTTACTTCTTTTCTTTTTTTCGTGGATTAATAGAGGTACTTTGTATCCCTTATTTACATATTGTTAAATAGATATTCCAGATTCCAATATGCCCCCCACCCATAGGCCCCTTGTAACCACCAGGCCAGTGTTATGAAGAAGAGGCTCTACAAGGGTCAACGATCATGTGACCATTGTGATTGGTTGGATTGGCTGTCACAATGATCACATAAACGGAAGTCGGTCCCGCAGGCTACCGACGTTTTCACAGGACCGAGAGCTGTTTTTGGTGCAGAAACATTGCCCACCCAGCAGCTCATATTTGTTAAAGCCCAGCCCGCAAATATTGGTTACTAGGACGTAAAGGGGTTAAATGTCCCTTCTCCTTTGTTTAATGATTCTGGCCATTCATGTCTGTCAGCCAGCTGACAGCTAAATGATCAGGGCGGGGATGTAAGGATGCCAGCCGTCAGGTGCCTCTTTAAACACCTACACAAAAAACTGCAAATTTTTTGGTGGATGTGTAAGTCTCTGGGGCCAAAAAAAGAGCAACAACAGCAGCAAAGTAGCACTGGTACCTTTTCCAAAAGTGCAGTGCTGTTGCGCTGAATAGAAATACTTGTCATTTGTCCCTGACTTGCTGGCACAGTCCCTTTTTTTTTCAGTCATCCGTCCCACCCCCTTCCATCTCCCAGGCTGTGTCCCTCTGAGCAAGGCGGCAGCTGAAAAGCGGCACACTTTCAGTATGTGTACAGCCATGTCAGGCTGTTGTGTTAGCTTTTGGGTGGGCAGGTGGGGGGCGGTAAAACTGCTACTCAGATGCTTGTTTTTACTACTGCGTTTGTGAAAGAGCTCTTTGGGGTCAATCACAGGTTGTACTTTCATACCAGCTGCACTCCTTTCTCCCTGTACTGACTATGTGCCATTGTAAACTCTGATGAATCTGCAGGGCAGTGTACAAGAGTCAGTAGGGCAGAGGACAGGGGTCAGCAGAGCAGAGAACAAGGGCTATGGGGGCAGAAGACAAGGGTCAGTAATTCAGGGTACTGGGAAGAGTCAGCAGGTAGGATCACAGGGTACTGGGGTCAGCAATTGCAGGGTACAGGGGTCAGCACCGCAGGGTACAGGGAGTTAGCAGGTAAGAGGACAGGGGTTAGCAGAGAAGAGGATAAGGTCACTTCTGGCAGAGCACTCAACAGAGCTCCTCATTCCATCCCCGCACTGCAGACAACCTGGGCACTTGGCCAGTGGTGTATTTAGGTTTTTGGCTGCCCTAGGCAACACAAAAATCAGACCTTCCCCCAGACCTCCCTCCCCTGCAGAGATTCTGACAGTGACCAACACCCTTGCCCCCCCCCCCCCTCACCCAAGAGAGCCTTCCAATAACACCACTCCACACCCCCCAGCTCATTGTGAATAACGGAACCATCTTCTTGATCCATTTTACTGGTGAGCATAGGTTATGTGTCTATAGAGACAATGGCCTTGTCCCAGACTATCACTGAGCTGTTGGTCCACTTCTGTTGTAGAGGTGAAGTGATGGCACAGCTCATTGTGAATGACGGAACCATCTTGATCAGTTTTACTGATGAGCATACGTTGTGTCTCTATGGAGACAATGGCCTTGTCCCAGACTATCACTGAGCTGCTCGTCCACTTCTGTTGTAGAGCTGAAGTGATGGCACAGCTCATTGTGAATGAAGGAACCATTTTCTTGAATCATTTTACTGATGATCGTACGTTGTGTCTCTATAGAGACAATGGCCTTGTCCCAGACTATCACTGAGTTGTTGGTCCACTTCTGTTGTAGAGGTGAAGTGATGGCACAGCTCATTGTGAATAACTACACTGTGTGAGTAGCCAAATTAATTTCTTATAGGGTATCCATCAAAGTCCCCAGATAGATAATTGAACCTGATGTAGTCCAGAGGAGGAAGAAAGTTACATAACAAACATATATGAATGGTGATGTCTTCACCTCCCTCCGGTACCCGAAGAGCCAAGGGCACCATCCAGAGGAGGACACATAACCTCCCTCATACATCAATAAAGGTCTGGCTCATACACAGGCCAAGTAGGCATATCTTTGTGAAACAGAAGGCATATTGGTGAGCAAGTCCTGAAGTATGGACAGTTCCAAGTTGTCAAGGCAGAGCAAAGGTAGGATTGTTGGTAATTATCGTAACATAAGCATCAAGATCAAAGTCCCTGAGAGACCTCTAGGTGTGAAATATGCCTTTTTCTGACTGATTTCGCCGGTACAACTGGCTGCCTCAGAGGTAGGCTCAGAGGTAGGCTCAAAACTGTTTTTTTTTTTTTTTTTTTTTTAAATGTGTTTTTAAGATATTTTTTTAAGGCCCATTTACCGCAGCAAAGGGCATGATGCTCTCCTCCTGGAAGGCTGGGTAGACTGCAGCTTGACGGTTTGGAGCTGCTGTTTCCCAAGGTGAAGGCCCATATATCACAGCAAAGGGCATGGCGCTCTCCTCCTGGAAGACTGGGTAGACTGCAGGCGATTACGTGACCACTGTGATTGGCTTTCACAATGGTCACATAAATGGAAACCGGTCCCGCCGGCTACTGATTGCTTGTTTTGGACCAAGAGCTGTTTTTGGCGCATAAACATTGCCCCCCAGCAACTCTTATGCTGCAAAGTCCCACTTTTTGCTGCCACATATGTGGGTTACTAGGGCATAAAGGGCTTTAACATCCATCTCCTTCGTTTACATTCAGGTGTCAGTCAGCTGTCAGCTTAATGAGCAGGGCAGGGATGAGTCACTGGTTGTTAGATGTCATCGGGTGTGTCTCCTTAACACCCTACACAAAACTCTGCCAAAAATCCACTAAAAACGCATGTATTTGTCCCCCCCAGCACAGATCCCCTCCCCAGTCCAATTCCCCTACCCATCCCCCCTCCTAGCACAAATCCTCACCCCCCATATCCCCCCTCCCATCACAAATCCTCACCCCCCAAATTCCCCCTCCCATTACAAATCCCCCACCTAGTTTAAATCCCCTCCACAACCCCCATCTTAACCCAGATTACCCCAACCCTGCCCAGCTCAATTCCTGACACCGAAATGTTATCTGCTGTATGGAGGAGCACTGTGGAGAGAGCACAGCCCACACCTCCTGGCTCTCTGCCGCTGTTGTTCCTTCTGTTGAGACTTTTATTTAGCTGTTCAATGCGCCAGGCTGCCTCTCCTTGGCCTGCCCTGAGTTTGGGGATGGGGAGAGGAGCTCAGTGGGCCAAACACAATGTCCATAGGAAGGCCGGCTTGGGGGATGGGGGGTGCAGCCCACTCCAGCACCCCCCTAGATCTATCCATGTCGAATGGGCTTGTTTGAAAATTTTGTTTCAGTCAATGCTGCAGCCAATCAGGAGTCTCTGTTGTCAGAATGGCGCAGAGGGGAGGATTCTCGCCTCCACCTCAGATGTGTTCGGTTTTTGTTATTCAGCCAGCATGGCCAGATTAAACCAGCCATTTCCCCCTGAAAAAGGAAACTTCAGCTTTAAGCGGCTGTTAACCTTCTCTAACGATTGCTGCAAATCTCATACAGAAACATTCTCACATCGATGTCATAATGGAAAATCTTCATGGTTGGATGATCGCTGTGATGAGCATGCAGCAAGTTGACAATTCCGAGGTCTTGACGTTTGTTGCCTAATCTGACTTGGAAGTGATCATCAACAGCTTTTACACAAATGACATCTCTTTTCATTTGCCTGATTTCCCCTCGTGTGTTCACTATGACCCCTTTCTTAAATAATAGGTCTTTGGCAGTGTATGTAGTCTCATCTTGTGTAAAATAGATCTTGTGGATCTCTCCATCAATGCCTGACTCTTCAGAGAGCAGGATGTCCATACATCTTTTCTTATACTTCTTGTGCATGTCTATGGAGTCCTCCAGTAATGCACACGTCTCCTCCAGATCAGCTAATGCCTGCTGGTTAATTCTTATCTCAGATTTTCTTTTCTCTAGCAGTTTCTCTTTCCTTTTGATTTCTTCCATAATTAGGTTGATGACCTGGTGTGTGGCTTCTTGCCTCTGTGAAGTACCCAGCTTTGTGTAAAGTCTGCAGGTTTGCAGCCAGAAGGTGTTTTTGACATTCCCGGGAGGTGTCACGGTCTTTAGTTGAACAGGATTTTTCCTCTTTATGTGCACCTTCAGTACTGTTGGAAGTTCTGCCTCCTATTGCCGTATCCTGATCCTTTTCCTGTGCTGGCGAGGTAGGTGTCAGAATCTCTAGGAGTTTCTTTTCAGGCTTTTTACCCATTAGTTCCAGGACTAGTTTTATGGTGGAAACCTTCGCTTTCTCCATTTCAATATCCAAATCTTTCAGTGGAGAAGATTTTCTGCTTAAACATAACGAGATTGTAGGAATTTTCTTTGTGTCATCATACACAGCTGCCTGAGTGTCCACAAGATCCTTAAGGAGAGGGACGGGTCCAATATCCTTGTATACTCGGTACACAATGTCTGTGGTTGGCCAGTGTCCGAGGTCGCAAAATACAACATTCTTGTATTCAGAAAGCAGAGAATGTGTGTAGATGATGTCCTCCGCAGGCATGTTTATCACAGGAGTCTCTATAAAGTCGGCGTACTTGGAAAAGCTGAAGTTGTCCTCTGGATCTGGAGTGTTCAGAAGTTTGCTGAAGAATCCCCTGAGCTTTGGGGAGGTGATGCTGATGTAGTCGTCTGCTCCAGGTCCAAGAAGTGTTTCAACAGAAAGGAATTGCATGGTCAGGCGGGTGATTGAAGACATGAGCTTGAGGTTCTTGCTCAGGATTGAATCTAAATACTTCTCTCTTGAAATAATGTCAAATAGATCTGGCCTCTCTATGGCTGGCTGGAGGTACTGAGAGAAGAAATAGCCGACAGTCTTCAACACTAAATCTTCACCGACCTCCGGAAACTTTTTTAGCAAAGATTGTTGTAGGACTTTTGTAAGGTGTCTGAGCCCATAAGGAATCCTGTCCACAGATGAGAGTATGGCCTGTAGGAATTCGTTTGTGACGTCATATACAGCAATCTTTTCAGTTTTGTGACCATTGGTGGATCTTCCTTGTAGTCTTTTCCTTGCTGGAATGGAAGGCTGGTCTGCAGGCTTCTCTGGATAGGTGGGCAGTGTATATTCAATGCTGTATGTCGTCAGTATTGCTGGAACCAGCGCCATGACTAGGGGAATGTACTTTGCTTCTTGGGTGTAAAAATAGATGATTAGCTTTAAAATCTTTGATTTCCCCTCCAATATGTCCTGAATGACATGGATTTTTCTCCACTTCCTTACAAAGAGCAAATTCCATCAGTTTGATGAAATAGTACTCTGCGCGTGGATTGTGGCCGTGGTCATAGAGATGGAAGAGCAGTCTGTCCGTAAATGTTAGAATATCCTGATCGTACGTCAGCTGGTCCATGAGTCTGGTCAGGTAAGCTGGATCCGTCTGCAGATAGTAGAAGAGGTGTTCATAGGACTCCAGCCTCTTTCTTCTCTTTTGGCCTCACGATCCTCCTGTCTATCCTTGGTTATGACCTCGTTTAACTTGCACCTTATTGCTAGGCTTTAGTTTTTTGAATCTGGATTGTAGATCCTGTTGAGCCATATTGCCCTTTACTAAAGCTGCGATGTCTTTGTCTAAGGTTCTCAGCTCCTCCTTATATCCATAGAAGGTTTTACATTTAGACGTGATATCCACCTTCAACTGATTCAGCCGCAACTGCATATGGAAGGTGGGGTCATGGGGGCTCAGGCATTTAGAGAACTGGATGACCGCGCTCACAGATGGATTTGTATTTGTCATGAAATCCAGGTATCGCTGTCGGGCCAAGCCTCTTCTGACGCACGACTGAAATTTTACAATGATTTCACGACGACGCTCCTCACCTTCATTCTCCCCATTCATTCGTCTGCTTGGGTTCGGTAACCTTTGGATCTTTCTTTGTAAAGAATGACCTCAGCCAATTGTGAAGTCTTCCATTCCAAAGGAAGTCCAACCTTGTCCTTCTGGAGATGCCCTCCCTCCTGTAGTGCGGTGGGTGTTTCTCACCATTTCTGCTATCAGATGGTAGAATACACCAAGAATTTCTATTGGTAGTAATCAGATGTCTTCAGATCAGATGTGTTCACCACAACAGTCACTTGTAGACTGAACTCTGCCTCTGCTGGCTTCTATTTATAGCCTCTGCTCCACTGTGACCTTTTCTTTTTTGTACAAAAACTTTATTGACACAGCCTCTGCTGCACTGTGATGACCTCATAGTTACAGTTGCACAGTTCAAACATTTTTTTTCAACAAAAACTTTATTGACACAGTGACGGCCAACTGACACATCATAGCCTGGAAGTGATAACTGCCAGCAGAGGAGGAATGAACATATAGCTATATCTTCAGTATTGGGTGGAGTCCCACTTCTTGAAAATCCGCTTGGGAAACACTTTGTCGTTTGGACATTCTACCAATGTGACACCTTTGTTGGGTGTTTATTAGGGATTTTTTTTGGGTGAAGCGATTGAGAATCACGATGGATTCGCTGGATACTCGCATGGATTGCAATGTCTTCGGAAGGCGAATACATATATGGGGTGGTTTTTAATTTTGA
This sequence comes from Staurois parvus, assembly GCA_951230385.1. Lineage (NCBI taxonomy): Eukaryota > Metazoa > Chordata > Amphibia > Anura > Ranidae > Staurois > Staurois parvus. The sequence continues at coordinate 25,755 of CATNWA010001989.1, read as the reverse complement.
GTTTTGGGTGGAGCGATTGAGAATCAAGATGAGTTTGTTGGATATTCACATGGACTGCAATGTCTTTTGAAGGTGATCAAATATATGGAGTGTTTTAATTTTTAATAGTTTCAGTTTTGGGCAGAGCCATTGAGAATCACGATGGATTAGGTGGATTGCAATGTCTTTGGCAGGGGACCACATAAATGGGCTGTTTGTTAATTCATTTATTTTTCAATTTAATGTGGAGCGATTGAGAGTTAAGATGGGTTGATTGGATTTTCACATGGATCACAATGTCTTTTGAAGGTGATCACATATATATGAGGTGTTTATTGTTTTCTGTTTAGGGTGGAGTGATTGAATACCAAGATGGATTTGTTGGCTATGCACATAGATGTCAATGTCTTTGGCAGGTGACCACGTAAATGGGGGTTTCGTTTCAGTTTTGGGTGGAGCGATTGATTGTCACTATGGATTTGCTGTATATCCACATGGCTTGCAATGTCTTTGGAAGGCGACCACATCTATGAGATGTTTAATGAACATTTTTAATGGTTTCAGTTTTGGGGAGCTGCTGAGAATCTTTCCAATTTTGGGTGGAGTGCAGTGATGATGTATTGTGGGCTATATAATGATGGGTGGAGTACACACTGTACAGGGGAGGTTCACAGTCCCCCCCTCCCTCCTCTCATGGGATGTGCACATGTTCTGTCTTTGTATAAATAAAATAAAAAATGTAGCGCTACTCACATAATAGATAAGTGCATATAAATATATATACCAAGTATATCAATTAGTGAAAAAATATCAAATCAACTGTTAACCAAGTGATCTCATGCAGAAATCCAAACCATTGTATGTGAACACAAAAATACACTCAAACTGTGATGGTGATGATGATTGAAAACAATTAGTGCTGATTAATCACAACCTTCAAACTTAATTATAATAACCTAAGACATGTGAAAGACATATATGTCTTTCTATATAAATCAGTTCAGTGTAAATCATATATAAAATCACATGTAAATATAGTGTAGTGAAACCACAATATAAAGACAATTTCAACAGTGCTCTTAAAGTCCAAATAATGCTGATGGTAACATTTAGATGACACACACTCGTGCAGGTATTTGTGTGCAAGTGGATATAAAATCCGACCACCGTCTGGATAAGCCTCTCACCTCATCACTTCGACCCCTGCGGGTCAAAGCGCTTTAATGGATCCTTCTCTTGGATCCTCCAAGCCTGCTATCACTCCAAATGGTCACTCCTTATCGCACTCAAATGCCTCAGGGGTCAGCACTCCACTAATGGCTCCTCTCCAGGTAAGATCAAGTGTAGCACCAATATAGCAGCAGTATCCAGTTCAAAACCCCATGCTTTCGGATGAGGAAACGAATGTATTGGTGTACAACAGGGTGTAGAGGTGTACCAAAATGGCCGCTACGCCGGAAGTGCGTCACTACGTCAGGCCGACGCGTTGCGTCACAATACCATGTAACTTCCTCAGGGCTCAGAGGATCCGTGAGAAGGATCCATTAAAGCGCTTTGACCCGCAGGGGTCGAAGTGATGAGGTGAGAGGCTTATCCAGACGGTGGTCGGATTTTATATCCACTTGCACACAAATACCTGCACGAGTGTGTGTCATCTAAATGTTACCATCAGCATTTTTTGGACTTTAAGAGCACTGTTGAAATTGTCTTTATATTGTGGTTTCACTACACTATATTTACATGTGATTTTATATATGATTTACACTGAACTGATTTATATAGAAAGACATATGTCTTTCACATGTCTTAGTTATTATAATAATTAAGTTTGAAGGTTGTGATTAATCAGCACTAATTGTTTTCAATCATCATCATCACATCACAGTTTGAGTGTATTTTTGTGTTCACATACAATGGTTTGGATTTCTGCATGAGATCACTTGGTTAACAGTTGATTTGATATTTTTTCACTAATTGATATACTTGGTATATATATTTATATGCACTTATCTATTATGTGAGTAGCGCTACATTTTTTATTTTATTTTATACGTTTATGGTAATCATTGGTATATGATTTAATGTTAGCAGCTTCTCTTCTTCTTTGTGTATAGAGTTGAACACTTGTGAGGTTCACACCATTAATGTTCTGTCTTTGGATCTCACAGGGGAATGATCGGGGGGGAATAAGCAGAGAGCCAAGTCATTGTCATTGGCTCTTTACCCTGATTGGTGATTGGTTGTCTCCAAGGGACACAGATCACCACAGATCACCGCGCTGCGTGCCCCAGGGGGCGCCCACGAGCGACATGACCAGGAGGTCCTCCCTGCCATCACCGTGCCGTTCCACTTTCATTACAAATACAACAAGGCAGCTCCGTGTTACTATACAGAGGGACCCCAACAATGGAGTGTGACAGTTATAGAGGCTCCTCTCCTGGACTGAAATGGCTTCCTCTGATTTCACACTGCACACTGTGAGCTGCTTACAATGTGCATTACAAGTGTCATCACGTCAGATAGAGCCCGCCTCATTCCTGGCTAGAGGATATCCAGCATGATTTATCGCTTTCCTCCTCAGCCTCACTGGGCTGTCCCTTCCATTTATTGGATGTAAAGTGTTTGTAAACCCGAACATATACCCAGTGAAGTGACTGTCCTCAGGTGGTACACAGAGATGAAAAAGATCCTCCTGTATAGGTTGTACCTGTTTATCTGTAGTCTTCTCTTCTCTACATCTGTTCAAAGTTCTTAATTGACAAAGCTTGTCTGAGCGTTCAGAAAAAAAGGGGGCGGGGAGCTTAAGTTACACTCTGCAGAGCTCAGTGGGGAGAGCTGATTGGAGGGAAGAGACGCCCCCCTTTCCTCCACACACACACAGCTCACAGGAACAGAGCTGAGGTTGTCATTCTGCTGGAGGTCCCTCCCCATCACCATATTTTTCTTAGTGTCAGGAAAACTTGAGAAGTGACTGGTGCTGATAGCAGAGGAATGGAGCAGCATGCAGAAATGACCCTTACTGCTCTGGATTGAGACAAGTACACCCTATAGAGGGAAATGCTTTGTTCCTTTGTCATGTCTGAGGTTTACAACCACTTTAAGTTCTTTCAATCATGGAGGCTCCCCATCACGTGGGCATTACCTAGAGTGGTCTGCATGCAAATACATTCTTTCTGGGAACTCCCACTCCTCCACACTGATGTCCACTCATCAAGGCATTTATATATTTGCATAACTCCTCCCAAGATCCAGCCCCCTGTTTTCATCATAATGGAAGGCTCTTGAGAGGAGTACGGGGTGCTGTGATGTTTTCAGGAAGCTATACACAGCACCCTGCTGGCCCCTCCCACCAGCCATGATCTACCTGAATTGCATGAAGAAGCACAGAGACGCAGTGATGACATCACTAGATGTAAAATAAGATGTGTAATGAAAAGACAAAGGTTTCATGTAACATGTTATTAGCGTGTTAATAAGTGAGGAGGGAGGAACTAGGACAGAAAATATACAACTTGAAACTATGAAACTTCAGTTTTAGCCTTTTTAGAAACTTGCTGACACCTTGTTATTGGAGCCTGAATTATAACTGTCATTTTATTCCCAGAATTCCCTGCTCACAGCTCTGACTTCCTATAGATAGGTGTGAAGGAGGAAGATGACCCACAGGAGCTGGGTGAGTGACACTCCAAAACATGTCCAGCACCAATATTGTGTTCATTACCGTGTCTGATGGACGTCTTGTAACCACTTCTCCTCCATAAGGTTTTACCCCCTTCATGACCAGGACATTTGTGCTTTTTTCAGCACTGCACTACTTCAACTGGTAATTGCGCGGTCATCCAACACTGCACCAAATAAAAAGTTATTAAAAAAAATTTTTCACTGAAATAGAGCTTTCTTTTGGTGGTATTTGATCACCTCTGGGTTTATTTTTTATTATATAAACAAAATTATGGAACGTTTTGAAAATAAAAATATTTTCTACTTTCTGTTTCAATATTTTTTATCAAGAAAGTTTTGTTATATGAATATTCTACTTTCTGTTCTAAAACATTTCCAATGAAATAAAAATTCTTCATAATTTTAGGCCAAAATGTATCCTGCTGCGTCTTTGATAAAAACAAATCCCAATAAGTGTATATTGGTTTGTGTGACAGTTCTGGTGTCTACAAACTATGGGATATATATGTGAAAATGGCTCAATCCTGATGTACTGACGGCCTCTCATTTATTGATCCCTAAATGCCAGGACAGTACAAATATCCCCCAAATGGCCCCTTTTTTGAAAGTGGACAGTCTGAGGTATTTCGTAAAATGCATGAAAAGTTTTAATTTTTTGTGACAATTTTGTTAAAAAAATACATAAATTAAATAAATTTTTAGCACAATTTTTTTTTTTGTTTACATACTGTCACTAGAGCAGTACAGTGTCATTTTATGACTGGTGTGGTGGTGATCAGGGATACTGACTGCTGACAGTATGTTACAATGAAAAAATAAAAATGTTTTGTTCAATTTTTAAAATCTTGTTTAAATATATTTCATCCTTCTTTTACAATTTTCTTTTTTTTACATCCTGTCTTCAGACATCCTGCCTCACTTTAGTGATACTGTACTTCTCTGGCGAGGTGATCAGAGATTTTTGTTTTGATTTTGATTTTTTTTTTACTCCTTGATTACTGTTACAATGATGGTCACTGTAACAACAACGTTTTGAACTGTCATGAATGGGTTACGTCCATAACAGATGTGCTTACTATTGTGATCACATGGTACATATAGTGTGCTCTGATTGGCTCAGGTACCATGTGATAGCTGTGGGCCATTCACAGCATTACAATGCTAAGCACAATTGTTATGAATGAAAATCATTCATACCAGTTAAGTTGACATTGTGATCATGTGATTGCTATGCGATCACGTCACACCCCAAATATTTCATAGTGTCCCGTTACCAGGATCCACAATCTGCTGTGTGCACCAAGGGAGCGCTGCGCCAATGCACATGTGCTAAGTGATGTATGGGTAGATCGCTTAGCCTGCCTGTGCCGCCCGCCCGCAGTACATGTTAGTCCGGAACTGGTTCAGCTTGCCCAGAATCTCACCTTAACCACTTTCCCTCCTGAGAATTTCCCCCCCTTCCTGCGTTACTTTAACTGACACTGGCGCGGTCATGCATGTTGCACCCAAATGAAATTTTAAAAATCCCAATACGTGTAAATTAATTGGTTTACTTGAAAGTTATAGCGTTTACAAATGGTGGTATAGATACTGCAAATTTTTTTTCTTCTAGTAGTAATGGCGGCGATCAGCAACTTATAGCGGGACTGCGGCGGACGTTCTGACACTGGGGTGGAACTGACTTGGTGTCACTGACATTCCCAGTGACACCAATACAGTGATCAGTGCTAAAAAACGCTCTGATACTGTACTAATGGCAATGGGCAGGAAGGGGATAACAGTGGCGATCAAATGGTTAACTATGTGCAGGGAGTGTTTTACTAAGGGGTGGTGTGTTGGTGCTTCACTGTAAGTACACACTGCTCTGGATGGCTGTGCTTAGCACAGCCATCCAGAGCAGTGTGCCCAAGCTTACAGGGAGTTGAACTGTTAGTAAACAAAATGGTCCTCCTCTGCATCGGCGATCATTGAAAATCACCGGGCATTGACGAGTAATTACCGTCCTGGACCGGTAATTGACAGCCGCAGCTGCAAATGGCAGAGCTGGTAGAGCATGAGCAGCTCGCTCTTGCCCCCTACCCGGAAATGCAAAATCGCTTGTATATACCTGATTTTGTGCACCCTTTCCGCCCTGTAGCATTATATTTGATATAGGGCGGACGGGAAGCGGTTAAGCCTGCTAAAGATTTTCCCAGTGTGCCCTGATCACACATGGCCTCTGTAATTTTACGTGCAAAAAAGATGTGCATTATTTAAAAAAAAAAATAGTGAACTTCTCCTTTAAGGTCAGAAATCCCCTCTTGGTTGTAACCTGTCAGGCAATAAAACATCTAGCATGGGTCTAAATGAGATATTATTAGACCTAATCTGCATTGTCAACCTGGGTTACTGGACCTGCAAATGGCTCCTCTTAAATGTCATTGCCCCTCCTGATGTCACCTCCCTGTCTCTCTATTTTGTCCAATCAGAGAATGTTTTGCATTCATTGAGAAAAGGCAAAGCCTTCTCTGAATGGTGCCCTTGCCCAGCAGATGACCTCCTGTGTTCAGAATGCAGCAAGGCAGCTGCTCAGCATGGGACCTGGAAGACGGGAGATCAGTGGAGTAGTGGTGTCTATTTCACTGATTCCAGGGACATCGGCCAGGTATGGTGGATATACATAGGGACATTGGTCCAAGCATGTATGAAATAAACATACCTGAAATTTAGCTTTAAAAAAAATGGGGAATAGGTGTCCCTGGGCCCATTCAGCCTAAAGAAATGTATATGAGGCAAGGCCCTGATTTTAAATGAGAGTTACCCTCCTTCCTGACCAGGCCATATTTTGTGATACGGCTCTGCATTACTTTAACTGGCAATTGCGCGGGCATGCAACACTGCACCCAAATGAAGTTTATGTCCTTTTTTCCCCACAAATGGAGCTTTCTTTCAGTGGTATTTGATCACCTGTACGTTTTTAATTTTTTCCGCTATTAATTAAAAAAGACTGACAATTTAAAAAAAAAACAAACAATATTTTTTACTTTTTTCTATAAAACATATCCACTAAAAAAATTTAAACAATCACATTCCGTCATAAATATAGGCCAACATGTATTCTGCTTCATGTCGTGGCTAAAAAAAAAAATCCCAGTCCGTGTAAATAATGAAAGTTCTAGCATCTACAAATGCTGGTATATATAATGGATTTTATTTTCTTTATACTAGTAATGGCGGCAATCAGCGACTTTTAGCGGGACTGCTGCGGGTTTTCTGACACTGGGGGGGGGGACTGACTAACTACCACTGACATCCCTAGTAACACTAAGACAGTGATCAGTGCTAATAAGAAGCACTGACAGTGTACTAATGACACTGGGCAGGTAGGGGTTAACTTCTGGGGTGATCAAAGGGTTAACTGTGTGCTGTTTTACTGTGTCAGCACATTGCTTTGTATTGCTCTTCTATGCAGAGCAATACAAAGCAGCGTGCTGGTGCTGACAGGGGAGAGATCTGTATTGTTTACATACAGAGCTCTCCCCAGTCAGTATTCCTTCGGCAAACGCTGGGTGCTGATGGGAAATCTCTGGCCGGGACCCGGTGGTCAACAGCTTTAGCCACCAATGGCAGCGCGGGTAGGGCATGCACATGCTCCCTGTCCAGAAATACAAAATACTTATGTATACGTGATTTTTCGCAGCCCTGCCACCCTGTAGCAGTAGTTCTGCTATAGACGGTGGGGAAGCAGGTAAGGTAACAGGTACCTGTGTGGTTATCAAATAACAAATACAGGGCAATATTCCCAGTGTTATCTATGCTTACAGAAACCCACACTGCATAATTTCATATAATGTGTCTAATCTCACAACATAATCATGTGATAACATAAAGAAAATGTCCATTATAAATAGACAATCCATGCAGTGATTATATGAATATAGCTCTCCTCTGCCGTGTGCCCAAAACCAGCGATGATGTAAGAGAATCCAATATTCCTCCACCACGTGCGGTAAGATAGGCAACGTACCAGATGCCCACCATTGTGAGAATAATATATATCACCAAAGGTGATCCCATCCAATTGGAAAATGGTCATAAGTCAACTCCGTCTCTTTGGGGTAACTCTCTTGTAATAAATGGGATGCCACCATATATATACTCAAAAAAGGAAAAATGATTGCTCCCATAGTGTAATAAGTTTATTAAAAATGGAAAAGTAATGATTAAAAGCGCACTCACATGACAGTGTGCCCCAAGTCATTCAAACACAGCATGGGATAGATAACAAACACTGCATACCACCACTCACTACATTCGAGCCGGTGTGTGTTCCACAGGTCGGATCCAACCCACCAGAAGTGACGTGTATAAAGGACCAGAAGTGATGACGGCAGCCAAACCTCTGCATTTTGCAGAATCACATCATCAGGAAGCTCAGCTGCTGCAATCTTAAGAAATCCTTTTATATCCTCACCCCATAGGGAGGCATTACTAATGATCACAATGCCCAATTGGTCCAAATTCATCAAGATCGTCTAACTCCTATGTGCTGGATTCCCCATCTTACAAATATATTACATGATGTTTACAGTAATAATGTTACTTACTCTTTTGTGCAAAAAAATCAATACTGACCAAGAACAATTCATAACAAATATATAAAAAATATCTAAATATAATACCCTTATTCCGTGATAAAACTGAATGGTCAGTGTCTGATTTGACAAAATGATTGAATTGGAAATCGATTAACAGAGACAAAGAAGGCATGGCTGAATAACGAGTGACAGATAGTGACGGTTTAATGTGATTGTGGTGAAAAAAAAAAACGTATCTGATTAATTAGTATTGTTATTATAATATAATAATTTTTTTTATTATTAATTCTTAATTAATTGAATTTAATTAATTCTTAATTTAAAAAAAATCACTAAGACCCCTCTTTTTACCCCTGATTTCCACCTGTATATACATACAGACCCCCCTTTTTACCCCTGTGATCTCCCCCTGTATATACATACAGACCCCTCTTTTTTACCTCTGTGATCTCCCCCTGTTTATACATACAGACCCCCCATTTTTACCCCTGTGATCTCCCCCTGTATATACATACAGGCCCCTCTTTTTATCCCTGTGATCTCCCCCTGTATATACATACAGACCCCCCTTTTTACCCCTGTGACCTCCCTCTGTATATACATATAGACCCCCATTTTTACCTCTGTGATCATCTGCATATGCATACAGACCCCCCTTTTTACCCCTTTGATCTTCCCCTGTATATACATACAGAACCCCATTTTTACCCCTGTGATCTCCACCCGCATTTGCATACAGACCCCCCTTTTTATCCATGTGATCTCCCCCTGTGTATACATACATACAGACCCCCATTTTTACCCCTGTGATCTCCCCCTGTATATACATACAGACCCCCCTTTTTTACCCCTGTGATCTCCCCCTGTATATACATACAGACCCCCCTTTTTACCCCTGTGGTCTCCCCCTGTATATACATACAGACCCCCCTTTTTACCCCTGTGATCTCCCCCTGTATATACATACAGACCCCCCTTTTTACCCCTGTGATCTCCCCCTGTATATACATACAGACCCCCCTTTTTACCCCTGAGATCTCCCCCTGTATATACATACAGGCCCCTCTTTTTATCCCTGTGATCTCCCCAGGATATGAATTCATATTCCTCCCTTAATCTATCAAAAATGATAAAAAAAGTTTTGCCTATAGTTTTACTTGTAAGTGTTTTTTTTGGTACAGTACCACAAGCGGTAACCCCGAGCTACACTCGGGCTTACCTTGCATCTCTTCTTCCCTTACCTTGTCCTGCGCTCCCGCGATGTCCCCCCTGCAGTGTTCCCAGCACTGTCCTCCAGCCGATGCCGGCATCTGTCTTCTGGGTTCCGTTCCCTGCCACGTCGGGACATACGGGGGACGGAACTGGTGGGAAATTTGAAAGTTGTAAAAGTGATATTCACTAAATTCACTAAAATCACATAGTAAAACATTACTGTATCAAACCATTTCACATACATTTTGTCCCGAGTGCTTTGTCCTGTGCCCTGCCTGCATTTTTACTGTTCTTTCTGCCTGGAAACTGAGAAACGTCCATGGCGTCCAGAAAGCGTCCCTTTAGGTCAAAATCGGGTTTAGACCAGCTAGAGAACAGCGATAGTAAATCAGAACCACTTGTAGAATTGAGTGATAATGATTTGTGGGGAAATTCGTCATCAGACACTGAAAACGATTTTGCAACTAAGCTCAGTGATGTGCGAACTTGGCGCTATATTTCTAATTTCAGTGTTTTTGGTTTGATTATATTATTTAATTAAATTTATTATTATATTATTATTATTTTTTTTTATGATTATTAAATTATAATTTATGATTTCATATTTAAAATTTTAACATACCCGGGATGTTTACTAGACTCTTGTTTGGACAGATTTCAGTGAGTTTTTCCTAAAAATTACAGGCCTACAATAAAAGAAATACATATTTCCATGCAAAAAAAGTACCACTTTGAGCACAGAAATATGGACATAATCAGACTGCTAGGAAGGCTACACACCTGTGCAATTATTGTTTTTTTTCTAATATACCTTTAAAGGGGGTTTGCAAAGTTAATGTCAATCCATGAAAAGTAATGGTTTTATTTTTCAGTCATACGGTATCAGCCAACTGCAGTTATCTCAGTCCTATTCTGAAGACTACTGGGAGGTATGGCATCATTTGCCTAGGCATGGAAACTAGGAAGTAATGGGAGAAATGTGAAAAAAGTTTAACACAATTAAATATAATATAATTTCAGATCTGTTCACTAATACTAGTGTTGATTGGGAGGGTGAAGTTCCGCTTTAAAAGGAAAAAATTGGGTCTGTCATATGAGAAAACTGGATGGATGAGAACAGAGGGTTTATGAATTTATTTCTGCTCTTCCTTATATCTGTCCTCTGCTCTTCCCTATATCTGTCCTCCGCTCCTCCCTATATCTGTCCTCTGCTCTTCCCTATATCTGTCCTCTGCTCTTCCCTATATCTGTCCTCTGCTCTTCCCTATATCTGTCCTCTGCTCTTCCCTATATCTGTCCTCTGCTCTTCCCTATATCTGTCCTCCGCTCTTCCCTTTATCTGTCCTCTGCTCTTCCCTATATCTGTCCTCTGCTCTTCCCTATATCTGTCCTCTGCTCTTCCCTATATCTGTCCTCCGCTCTTCCCTATATCTGTCCTCCGCTCTTCCCTTTATCTGTCCTCCGCTCTTCCCTATATCTGTCCTCCGCTCTTCCCTATATCTGTCCTCCGCTCTTCCCTATATCTGTCCTCCGCTCTTCCCTATATCTGTCCTCCGCTCTTCCCTATATCTGTCCTCCGCTCTTCCCTATATCTGTCCTCCGCTCTTCCCTATATCTGTCCTCCGCTCTTCCCTATATCTGTCCTCCGCTCTTCCCTATATCTGTCCTCCGCTCTTCCTTATATCTGTCCTCCGCTCTTTCCTATATCTCTCCTATGCTCTTCTTTATATCTCTCCTATGCTCTTCTTTATATCTCTCCTATGCTCTTCTTTATATCTCTCCTATGCTCTTCCCTATATCTCTCCTCTGCTCTTCCTTATATCTGTCCTCTTCTCTTCCTCATCTCTGTCCTCCGCTCTTCCTCATATCTGTCTTCTACTCTTCCTTATATCTGTCCTCGGCTCTTCCCTATATCTGTCCTCGGCTCTTCCTTATATCTGTCCTCGGCTCTTCCTTATATCTGTCCTCGGCTCTTCCTTATATATCTGTCCTCGGCTCTTCCCTATATCTGTCTTTGGCTCTTCCTTATATCTGTCCTCTGCTCTTCCTTATATCTGTTCTCTGCACTTTGGTAGATTGGTATCAGTGGGAGGAATACTGCCCAATCATTGGTGTCAGTGGGAGGAATAGTGCCCCATCATTGGTATCAGTGGGGGGAATAGTGCCCCATCATTGGTATCAGTGGGGGGAATAGTGCCCCATCATTGGTATCAGTGGGGGGAATAGTGCCCCATCATTGGTATCAGTGGGAGGAATAGTGCCCCATCATTGGTATCAGTGGGAGGAATAGTGCCCCATCATTGGTTTCAGTGGGAGGAATAGTGTCCCATCATAGGTATCAGTGGGAGGAATAGTGTCCTATCATTGGTGTCTGTGGGAAGAATGGTGCCCCATCATTGGTATCAGTGGGAAGAATGGTGCCCCATCATTGGTATCAGTGGAAGGAATAGAGCCCCATTATTGGTGTCAGTGGAAGGAATAGCGTTGATATACCCCCTCCAACACAAACCCCCCCAAATTACCACTCCTAACACGTGTCCCCAATACCTCTCCCAGCAGAAATCTCCTCCCCCCAATCTCCTTATTGAGCCCCCCTACCTCACATGATACCTCAGTGCCCAGGGCAGCCGCTCCTTCTGCCCACCCCTTGTCCTGGCTCTAAATCCCACCCATGGGGGACCTGCAGGTAGGATAATGGAAGAGTTGGAATTGAAAGAATGGAAAGCTCTTTAGAGCGCTACTCTAGATTTATTTTGAAAAAAAAAAAGATGTTAACAAACCTTATTGCAGGTCCTTACCCACTTGTGTTCTAGAGACATTGAGAGAGGGTACTGCTATTGCACTTGCTGACGTTTTTTAAAGGTCCTGATAATTATCCTGTCAGTCTCTTGCAGTGAAAAAATGCCATCCATGCAATCCATGTAGAGATACACATTTCGTACCAAAAATGGACCTCCCATTGTTTCTTTTGTTTGCATTGGTATGACACAAAAAAGTGCAGAAACAAAAAGCCAAATCTGACACATTCCACGCCAAACCCCCAAAATGGACAAAATTATTGATACCCTCAATGTAATATTTGGTAGCACACCCCTTGTAGAAAATCACTGAAATGAATGGCTTCCTGTAACCATCAGTGAGTTTCTTCCACCTCTCTACTGTAATTTTGGAGCACTCTTTTTTCGCCAACTTCTCCAGGTCTCTGATTGGAGGGGTTCCTTTTCCCAACTGCTGTTTTGATATCTCTCCACAGGTGCTCTATGGGATTGAGATCTGGACTGATTGTTGGCCAGTTCAATCCTCTCCAGTGCTTTGTCTGAAACCATTTCTGGGGGCTTTTTGACGTGTGCTTTGGGTCATTGTCCTGCTGTAAGACCAAAGATCTTTGACGGAGACCCAACTTTCTGTCTGACACTGAGCCCTACTTTGCACCCCAGAATTCTTTGGTAGTCTTCAGATTTCATAATGCCGTGCACACGGTCAAGACATCCCATGCCTGAAGCAGCACAGTAACCCCAAAACATCAGTGACCCTCCACCATGTGTGACTGTATTCTTTTCTTTAACCACTCACCTACTGGGCACTAATATCCCCTTCCTGCCCAGGTCAGCTTTCAGCGCTCTCACAGTTTGAGAATTGCTTACTCATGCAACACTGTACCCATATGAAATTTACGCCATTTTTTCATACAAATAGAGATTTCTTTTGGTGGTATTTAATCAACACTGGGTTTTTTTTAGCTATAAATGAAAAAAGAAAATAAATTTTGAAAACAAAATGTGTTTTTCTTATTTTCTGTTATAAAATTTAACAAAAAAGTAATTTTTCTTCATAAATTTTGAACAAAATGTATACTGCTACTTTTCTTGGGTAATAACCCAAATCAGTGTATATTGTTTGGTCTGTGAAAGTTATAGTCTACAAGCTATGGTAGCAATCATTGAGAATTGATCACATCTGCTGCACTGACGGCGGATCTCATTCCTGGAGGCCCTGCATGTCAGGACAGTACAAATACCCCCCCCCCCAAATATCAGGAAAGAACAAATACCCCCAAATTACCCCTTTTTAGAAAGTAGACATAGTATAGACAAAGTAATTAGGTGGAGGCATGGTGAGTATTTTAAGTGGTCATTTTACCCACAATTCTTTTGAAAATTAAGTTTTTTTTTTCCTCCAAAATTGGCATGTTAACAGGTTATTTCTCACACAACAACATAGTCATATTTGCAACTACACCTCAAAACACATTCTGCTACTCCTCCTGTGTATGGGGATACCACGTGTGTGAGACTTTTCCACAGCCTGGCCACATAGTCCCAACATGCAAGGAGCACCATCAGGTGTTCTAGGGACATAAATTACACATCAATTTCTTGACTACATATTACACTTTTGAAGACCCTGAAGCAGTGATGGGTGCTGATGAGGGTACACTGATGGATGCAATGTTGAGTGCTGATGAGGGTTCAATAAAGTGCACTGATGAGACTGCACTGATCTAGCTGCACTAATGGGCACTGATGAGGTTGCACTGATGTGCACTATTGCACTTCACTGATAAGCTGGCACTGATGTGCAGTGATAAGGCGGCACTAAGGGATGCTGATAAGGATCCACTGATAGGGTGGCACTGATGTACACTGATAAGCTGCAGTGATGAGGCAGCACTGATGGGCACTGTTAGACACTGTAGTGCACTGATGAGCACTGTAGGTCAGTGATGGACACTGTTGTATACTGATTGGCTGCAGTGATTAGGCAGCACTTATGGGCACTGTAGGGCATTGATGCGCACTGATGGGTACTGATGAAGCACTACTGGGTACTGATGACCACTGTAGGGCACATTACAGAACATAAACTCACTGTATAGCAACTGAGGAGAGAACCGCCCCAGGCATGACCCTGCTTTATTTACAAAGTGATCGCTCATCCATTGGACAGAGCGATCACGTGGTAAAGGACTGCTTTGATTGGCCCTTTATCCCTATCTGTGATGCACTTTATCCAAGGGACAGAGTGATCACCTACACTTCCCGATGTGTGCCGCTGGGGGCACGCAGGAAGCACGATCACGGGAGGGACATCATATGACTGCCTCCCAGAACTAGTTAGCTGTGGAGTAGCCGTCATACGGCAATTACCCATTCAGCAAATGGTCAAAGGCCTCATTGCTTTTTCTGAAAACAGTAGAATGATGGGCTTTACCAAAAAGCTGTCATTTTGTTTTGTCTGTCCGCAGCACATTCTCCCAAAAGGATTTTGGCTTCCTCAGGTACGTTTTGTCAAAGTTCAATGTGGCTTCCAATATGTTTCTGTGTCAGCATCCTTTTTCATTCAGATGGCAACGTATAGTGCGAGCTGACACAGTTGTACCCTGTGCCTGTTGGTCTGCTTGAATTTGTCTGGAAGTTGATCAAGGTTCTTTAGCCACCATTCCAGCAATCCTTCATTGCAATCTTTGATCAATTTTTCTCTTTCGTCCACATCCTGGGAGATTAGCTACAGTGTCATTAGTTGGAAACTTCTTGCAGGAAAGTGTGCGTTTGGATTGTACACTTGCCTTCTTGACAATGTTGCGCATAGTGGACAATGGTTTTGGACAGGTATCTGCCTCTGTTCAGTTTGCCATGGCCATCTGAGCGGAAGTTCACACCCCCCCCCTTGCATCGTTCTGGGACACATCACAGCTCTCAGAAGACTGTGGGACCATTCCCAAAGCGTGGCTTGCACATGTGCAGTGGGAACCAGCTGCGAAGCAGCAAAGCTTCACTGCTGGTTTCCCTTAAGTTGCCGGCATCTGGACCCGAAGCCGATTGAAGAATCAGCTCGGGTGAGGACAGCGCTGGATCCCTGGACAGGTAAGTATCCTTAGGCTCCATGTACATGAGTCTACCCTGACCTCCGGCCGTGGGAAAACGCAAAACACGGTACCGCAATTTCACCACAGTTTGCATTTTCCCGAGGCCAGACGTCAAAATGTTCCTATTCTGAATGCGATTCTTCCACGTTCAGGAGAGGGAGATTTAACCTCACCTAAACGTGGAAGCTGCTAAACTCTGCTAAAAGCCTATGTGTACATGGACAAATAGGCTTTTATCTAGTTGTCTAGGAGCTTTGGAAAAAAAATACCAAAAGCTCCTAAACTCGATATTAGGAGCTGCTCATGTACACGGAGCCTTAAAATGGAATTACAAAGCATCTGAGCACCACAAACCAAAAATTCTATACAATTCATTTTTAATATTCAAAACAAACTCCTCCTCCTCCATCCATGTCTCCAGGCTTTATTTTGCTGAGAAATCCTTTTAACCACTTCCAGACCGGACACTTTTACCCCCTTCCTGACCAGGGCAATTTTCAGCTTTTAGCGCTATCACACTTTGAATGACAATTGCGCGGTCATGCAACACTGTACCCAAATCAATTTATTTACCATTTTTTTGAGACAGATAAAGCTTTATTTTGGTGGTATTTATTCACCGCTGGGATTTGTATTTTTTTTGCTATGTAAATGAGTCCAAAAAGTGCGTTGATGAGGCGGCACTGATAGGCAGCACTGAAGGGCACTGATAGGCAGCACTAATGAGGTGGCATGGATAGGTGGCACTGATGACGGGTACTGATAGCACTGACTGGCGTCACGGCTGGGCATTGACTGGCGCAACTGCTGGGCACTGACTGGCAACTGCTGGGCACTGACTGGTGGCACTGCTGGGCTGCACAGATGGGCACTGGTGGGTGGCACTGGTGGGCACAGGTGGGTGGCACAGGTGGGTGGCACTGATAAGCACTGGTGGGCACAGGTGGGCGGAACTTGCGGGTGGCACTGCTGGGCACCGGTCATCAGAGCACTGATCATCAGTGCCCTGATGATCGGTGCCGATCCCCGCTCTGACAACTGCCGGTTCTCGGCAGTACTTTCTTCATGCTCTGATAGCGAGAGGAAAGTGCAGCCGAGAACCTGCAATTGCATTTCCCTGTGATCAGTGTGTCACTGGACACGGCTGATCATGTGGTAAAAGGCTACTGTGATTGGCCTTTTACCACATCACGTGATCAGCTGTGTCTGTAGGACACAGCGATCACGGAGATTGACGGGGGCATGCCCCTGGGGGCACGCTGGAGAGCACGTTCTGGGAGGACGTCATATGACGCCCTCCCAGAACTGGCCGGCCACAGTGCAGCCAGCATTCAGCTATCTGCAGTTGGCAACTGGTTAACTAACATGAGGGGGGGTAGGTGCACAGCTGAGTAGCTTAAGCAGAAATTATTGAAGATGAAACAATTCTACCACAAAATTCTGAGATCATAGAGTTGTGAGAGAAGACGTCTGAGATAAGAGAAAGGGAAAAACTCTGAAAATATACTTAAAATTTTTGAGTAAAAAGGGTGAAGGTTCCGAGATAATAGCTCTGCATTGTGAGATAATATACTCACCGGCCACTTTATCAGGTCCACCTGTTCAATTGCTTGGTAACACAATTTACTAATCAACCAATCACATGGCAGCAGCTCAATGCATTTAGACATCTGAATTATTGAATTTCGAACCGAGCATCAGAATGGGGAAGAAAGGGGATTTAATTGATTTTGAATGTGGCATGGTTGGTGGGACCAAACGGGCTGGTCTGAGTATCTCAAAAACTGCTGATCTATTGGGATTTTCATGTACAGCCATCTCTAGGGTTTGCAGAGAATGATCCAAAAAAGAGAATATATCCAGTGAGTGGCAGTTGTGTGGAGGAAAATGCCTTGTTGATATCAGAAGTCAGAGGATAATGGGCAGACTGGTTCCAGATGATAGAAAGGCAACAGTAACACATGTCAATATGGACCAAAATCTCTGAAGAATGTTTCCAACACCTTGTTGAATCTATTCCACAAAGAATGAAGGCAAAAGGGGGCCCAACCCGGGACTAGCAAGGCGGACCTAATAAAGTGGGTGGTCTGTATAGATCAGACCTCTAAAGCCTGGCCACACATGGATCGAAATTTGTCCAGTTTAGCAGGGATCGGCAGAATTTCCATCCATGTGTGGGCAGAAGTCGTTCTACTGATGTGTACAATTGCCCTGTCAGACTTTCCCCACTCGATCAGCACCACCGCCTATAGCCAGCTGTTCTAATCTGTGTATTCTGAGCGTGGGGAAGTCTCCCCACTGCCAGAATAAAAGAGCTCGGGAGAGGAGTCAATGTGAAGGGGGGATTTTGGTCGTTATTTTTTTTTTTCTTTTTCCATTCACCATGCTGGCTGAGCAACAACAAAAAAGCCATTCATCTATGGGCTGCCTACGAAAATGGCTCTGAATTTGGAGGTAAAAGGCTGGATTTGTGCGTTCATAGCTCAGAATGCTGAGATAAAGCGTCAGATGACATGCTGTGTGCTGATGGTAAAACTGCTTATCTACACTGGTTTCTGTACAGAAAATCTTGTCGGTATTGGAGATTGCCATCAGAGACTTGACAAAAGTTGTTGGAACGTAGTTCAAAGTTTCATGTGTGTGTAACATTACATTTTGGAATGAATGGAATCTTCCTAAACAAAAACCACATACTCTGCAAGGGATGGTTTTACTGCATCAAAAATGCATGGACACGCGGTCCATGCGGTTATATGGGTTCCAATGGCCGAGTTCACACCATTTGTGGTCAGTTTCTTTTACAAAAAGCTTTATTGAATAACAAGCAAAGATGAACAGGCAGTCAAAGCAAGAATTCAATGACCAACATGTACACATTACAATGAATGAAGGGGAACTGATGCAAGGCATGCATAGATAAAAGCAAAATCCGAAAAGTTTACATAGGTGCTCTGAGGGAGGGGATGAGGAGGGAGGTTGGGAAGGAACAGATAACAGACCTTTATGGGTCAATAACAATATAAACTCCAAAGAGAAGTATTGCTACATCAACATTATAAAAAAAACAGGAAAGGCCTGAGAGAAGACTGCATCAAAAAAAAAAAAAAAAACAATACATATTCATGACCTAGAATGTAAAAAGAAATCTAGATTGCATAAATAGCCTTGTGGATGCAGCACAGAGAACAGCAGGCACAAACTGTAAATTATGTGTTAGGACAGAGTAAACAGAAGAGTAGAAAAAGACAAATAGTAGAGATACACGGACAACACACAGACACTAAAAAAAAAAAAAATGGAGAGGGAGGGGCTCTGGGGGGATCACGGCAGAATCCATCCTCATATCGATAGAAGGGACTGGTCGAATCTCGAGGGCTGGGCTACATCCAGCCAGGGACGCCATACCTGCAGAAATTTTGTATGGGTATCCAATAATATGGCCGTCAGTTTTTCATTGACCATTATGAAGTTCATCCGATTTTTGACAGCCTCAAAGCTAAGAACAGGAGTCTTCCAAGCCCTCGCAATCGTCAATTTAGTTGCCATAAATAAATGATGTGATGCCAGCTGCCGTTCAGAGCGGAGAAGGCCCTCTAGTGGTTTAAATAGAAGCGCTCAATATGGATTACGCTTAATGTCTGTATGAAGAATAGTGCGAAGGAGGGCATATACCCTAATCCACAACCTGCTTACCTTAGGACAAGTCCACCAGATATGTGCCATGGTACCTAATTGTTGGCAACCCCGAAAACAAACCGGGGAATAGGTAGGAATAAAACTAGCTAGACGGGCAGGCGTATAATACCATCGGTATAGAATTTTGTAGGCATTCTCAAGAATAATAACATTCCTGGAACACTTAGATAATGTTTGGATCATGAGCTGCCAGTCTTGTTGATCCAGGGTTCCCCCTAATTCCGACTGCCAACGCTGATGATAGGAACGAACCGGAGGGGTTCTATATGACATAATGGAAGAATAAATCAGGGAGATCAGACCTGGTGCATGAGGTCTATGTCTACACTGGCTTTCAAAAGGGGATAAACGATAAGGTCCTGGATGCGTACGTATTAGAGTATGAATAAAGTGACGAAGTTGAAGATAACCAAAATGTTCTCGGAGGGGAATGTTATAAGAAGAACGCAAAGTGTCAAAAGTAATTATTCTGGTGGGGTACAGGAGTGAATGAATATCATAAAAACCATGTGTCTGCCACCAGACAAACTGTCTAGGGTTATCCTTACCCGGAAGGAATAATGGGTTATGCAATAGACGTAGCAGAGGCAGATGAGGAGAGATAAGACCAGCGGAGTATTTTACAGAATCCCAAAGACGAAGCGAAAGCGTCAGCGTTGGGCTAAGATTAGATGGACGCTGAGAATTAGGGAACCAGGGCAAGGAGGGGGAGTGGTATCGGGTGAGAGTCCATCATATCTACTACAGCCCACAGGGGGAAATGGTGAGAAGCATGAATATGAGCTAAAAGGGCAATGTTGGCCGCCAAATAATAGGACTGGAGATTTGGAACAGATAACCCGCCCGCATTCCGCCGCGCAAATAAAATGTGCTTGCTAATTCTAGGTCGAGAGGAGCCCCAAATAAAGGACAAAAGTTTTCGCTGATGTATACGCAATATATGTGAAGGTACTGAAACTGGCAGAACACGAAATAGGTATAATAATTTAGGAAGATAAGTCATACGGATTGCATTAATTCTACCGAACCATGATAACGGGAAATGGGACCAAGAGGACAAGAGCTCAGTCAACTCATGAAAAACAGTGGGAAAGTTAGCCTGATACAGTCCATCATATGTCGGGGTAAGCTTAATTCCTAGATATGGTAAGGCCGAAAGCCATTGGAAGGGAAACGTTCGCTTCAAAGTAGTCAATAGTGGTGGTGGGAGGGTAACTGACATAGCTCTTGATTTAGCTGAATTGACATGTAAACCGGAGAGGGTGGCAAAAGAATCAAGAACTGCTAGCAAATTAGGCAAAGTAATCCCCGGATTCGAGATTGACAATTATATGTCATCCGCAAACAACGATAATTTATGTTGGGAGCCTGCCACATCGATTCCCTTAATATCAGGATGTACATTGTGGTCAGTTTCAGTGTAGAAAAAACACAACGTGCTGCCTTTTTTCTGCACTGAACTTTGCCGGAATGCGGCAAAAAACTCACTGGAAAACTCTTTAACCGCTTCCCATCTGGCCGTTTATATACATGAGCAGTGCAGGGGCGGGTGGCTGTTTATAAATGGCCTCTCCACCCCCTGCTTGTGTGCGCTCCCTGGGAGCGTGCAGCATCACGGACACAGTGGAAGACCGATCGTTGTACGGGACCTCTGTGCAAGATCCCGATCATGTGATCACTGATTGGCCAATCAGTGATCACATGAAGAGTAGTAAGCAAGATGTCACTTCTGACTTCATTGCTTACTACGTGTGACATCTGTGAATGATTACAAAGGTCACATGGTACAAGGCTATTCACAACAGCATTGTACCATATGACAAGCTGTGACCAATCACAGCTCACACAGTATTTCTCAATGGCTGCAAGAATGCAGCCAGAGAGGAGAAATGATTGCTTTATGGGTGTAAAAGCAATCAGTGTAAAAAAAAAAAAAAAAAATCTTCGTAACCCCCCACAAGTAGTACAATGTCACTATGGTGACACTACTGCTAGGGTGACAGTATGTAAATATAAAAAAAAAACAAATAATAAAAAAAAAAAAAAAATGTTAAAAATTTAGAAACATTTTGGTTATAAATTAATTTGGGTTATTTTTTGTTTTACTAAAAAGATAACTAAATAAATTTTGGCCAATATTTATGAAGAAAGATTATTTGCAAAATGTTAAAGGAAAATAAAATGTTTTAAACATTTTTGGACTTTTTCATTTATATAGCAAGAAGATTTACAGCACTGGGATTTTGGGTGCAATCACCAGCAGGAACATTTTTCACTTATTGGAATTTTTTGAAGAATTGCATTTATTTTTATGTTTCATCATCTTTTGGGACTATCAGTCACATTTTTGTTTGTATATTTACATGTAATGATTTATGCTAGCAGAGCGACACTTTCATTTGATTTAATATCACTGTTGCACCATATTTTCTCCACTTGATGACTGACTTCACTGTGTTCCATGGTATATCTAATGCCTTGGAAATTCTTTTGTACTTTTCTCCTGACTGATACCTTTTAACAATGAGATCCCTCTGATGTTTTGGAAGCCCTCTGCCTTGCTTTTGCTGTAGGATGCTGTCAGGGACTGCCAGTGCCTCTCCCATCCGCTGCCATATCCCTCCACCCCTCCCTTCCCCCTTGCACATTCCGATGTCTGTGGTTCTTCCATGGACAGGGCTGGGCCGGCCGTTGCCAAGGCAACCTAGCCGCATCCCACTTGGTTTTCAAAAGACCCACACAGGAAGCAGCCCTCCTCTCTCTGTTCCTGTCCATGCTGCTGGAATCATCTTGCTCCCAGAAAGATGCTGGGAGGCTCGGGTGAGGGGGACCGAGCCTCCCCAGCCATCCCCCTGCGCACTCTGCAGACCCCCAAAAGGTCAGGACTGTAGCCCTCTGCAATACCCCAGGGTTGGGAGTCTCCACAGCTCTGCATGAGCCTTCTCCTCAAAGGTCAGACCCCACAGCTGAGACCCTGCCATTCTGTAAGCCTGTCTACTGGGCACCCTTGCACCCTGTCTGCTGCTGAGTGCCCTGGGAGCTGCTGCTGAGGGACCCTGCACACTATCCGTGGCTGCGTGTCCCTGGAGGCTGTCTGCTGCTGAGTGCCCTGGGAGCTGCTGCTGGGGGACCCTGCACACTGTCCGTGGCTGCGTGTCCCTGGAAGCTGTCTGCTGCTGAGTGCCCTGGGAGCTGCTGCTGTCTGCTGATCGCTGGTTGTCCCTGGAACGCTGACCGCTGGTCATCCCTGTCTGGAGCCGCCTGCCGCTGAGGGTCTGCAAGCTGCTTACCGTGAGTGTCCTGAACTGTCCCCGCTGTGTGCACCGACCACCCGTGTTCTGAACTGTCCCTGCTGTGTGCACTGACCACCCGTGTCCTGAACTGTCCCTGTTGTGTGCACCGACCACCCGTGTTCTGAACTGTCCCCACTGTGTGCACCGACCACCCGTGTTCTGAACTGCCCCCACTGTGTGCACCGACCACACCATGTCCTGATGGCATGCCCGGAGTATAGCTACCTGTGGTGCCCCTGAGTGCTTGAGCCATCGCTACTCATTGAGTCCCCGTGAACCCAATGACCCTAGAAAGTTGGGTAGGAGCTGTGCTGTTGCCAGACTCCACAGCTAGAGTCCTGTTGAGTCCCCGAGACCCCTGCCTAGGGGTAGGTTGCCGCCTGTTGCCTGAGGCCCCTGCCCGGTGGTACGTTACCGCCTGTTGCCCGAGGCCCCTGCCCAGTGGTAGGTTGCCGCCTGTTGCCCGAGCCCCTGCCCAGGGGTAGGTTGCCGCCTGTTGCCCGAAGCCCCTGCCCAGTGGTAGGTTGCTGCCTGTTGCCCGAGACCCCTGCTCAGGGTTAGATTGCCGCCTGTAGCCCGAGGCCCCTGCCCAGGGGTAGGTTGCCACCTGTTGCCCAAGACCCCTGCTCAGGGGTAGATTGCCGCCTGTTGCCCGAGTCTCCAATCCGCAGTCCAGTCACGGAGGGAGCTCGGCTGAGGCCCCAAGCCTAGGGGGGAGATTGCCTGCCTGTCGCTGAAAACCCCCTGTGCCTGGAATCATCCCTGGTTTGCGCACACATCACCCTCCCTGCCATTTCCCCATTGAGTGTCTGTCATTTTGTTGCTTCAATAAAGTTTTGTGTGTTCCCCATCTTCTCCATGTGCTCTGTCCTGCCTACGCTTCCGTTACATATGCGACTAAGAAAATGTCAGGAAAGACCTGCTAGAACAGCTGAACTTTATTTGGGGTTAATCAGAGGCACTTTAAATGATGGCAGGTGTACTGAGTCCTATTTAACATGGTTTTGAATGTGATTGTTTAATTCTGAACACAGCTACATCCACAGTTATAAGAGGGTGCGAACACTTATGCAACCACATTAGTTTAGTTTTTTGTTTATTCCCCCCCCCAAAGATTTCAGTTTGTTTTTCATCTGAGTTGTACAGTTTATAGGTCACATTAAAGGTGGAAAAAGTTCTGAAATGATTTATCTTTGTCTCATTTTTTTACATCACAAACCTGACATTTTAACGGGTGTGTAGACTTTCTATATTTTAATATCCACTGTGTATATATACAGTGTATGTGTGTGTATGTATGTGTGTGTATATTTTATATATATATATATATATATATATATATATATAAACTTATTTTAAAAATATATAAAAAGAAATTAAAAAAAACCCAGTGGTGATAATATACCACCAAAGGAAACCTATATTTGTGTGTAAAAAAATATATATAAATTTAATCTGGGTACGTTTCCTCCTGACTTTCTATATCCCTGCTGAGAGATTCATCCCCTCTTTTTGTCCTGGTGACCAATGACAGAAAGTGATGGGATAGCCAAAATATTACAGTTGACTCTGGAACAGGAATAAAAAGGAAATATTCCAATGGTTGTCTATTGGGATGTCCCTATCACTTTGGAGTTAACTCTCTTCTTGCTTCCTTTTGAGTGTATCTGGACAGTATTACAGCACCTCAAAGCCCTCCAGAACTTCTAGAACTGCTACATTCAGAGTCCTTACCAAGACTTCCAGAATTCTACTATCAGAATCCCTTCCAAGGAAACTCAGACTGCATGTTGGTGCGTTTCTGCATTTTTTGATGTGTTGTATTACAAAGGTGGCAAAAATCCCAAGGCACCCCAGCCTGAAATGTAAAAAACCTAAAATATTATTTCACCGCTGGTATCATCAACAAAAAGAAGAAGCAGCCTCCAGCTCAGTCAGCTCTCTAGTGTCATCTTCCTTGATTAGGCTTTTGGGTGGACCGGCCCTTTAACACTTCATGATCACAACGATATTCCAATACCCGCTACAAATGTGTCCACCTCTGAACGCAAAGGATTCTGTTATAGCTGTAAAAACCATTTCCTTGTATTCCCTTTTATAGAGGAATAACTGGTGGCTATTCTATGATTACAGTTTTTAATGAAATGTTCATATTTCACGGCAAACTTTCCAATATGCTACAAATGTATCAACACGGATTTATTTTAATTTTATCTTTGGATTTTAAGTAAGTACATATCAATCCATAGCCATAGATATCCCCAATCTTTTTTGGTCTTTTAATTCATGATGTGTCCTTTTATGGCTAATGATCCATTATTTATGCCATCCATTCCTTCATTTTGTGATAAAAACACTATCTTTGTATTCAGTTCATTAATAAACACAGTAGGTATAGTTGTATTTCAGTCACTGTACTGACGCATATGAATTTAATAAAGCCAAGAGACACAAGAGACACAAAGGCATGTGGATTCTACTTGGTCAGATTAGAGCATCAGCACCCCACAAAAGCTTTTAGTGAACTCTAAAGTCAGTGGACAAATACATCAAGTGTACACGGGGGGGAAAAAAAAGAGGCACTGAATTAGCAAATGCCCCCTTTTGGACGGCTCTTACAAGGCAAGGAAGGGGCTGACTTGGGCATTGAGGTCTCCAGGAAACCTACCCACACACGGACCGCTATCTGCCTTTTGACTCACACCACCACCCACTGGAACACGAGCTTGGGGGGTTCTTAGGACTCTGCAATATCCGTGCTGACATGGGTAGCAACCAAAAGAGTCTAAAGACAAAAGAACACAGATGCAACGCCACCCTTGCGAGGGACGCTGGCGTGTTTACCCCGGTTTCCCTTGACTCCTTCGCCCGCAGCCAGGCACAGTGTATTTCTTCAGCCAAATACACACGCGCGCAAACGCTCCTTGCCTTCAATGACCGGATAGGGGATGTTGTTTTTGAGTTTTCTTGTCGAGCTGGGATAGGATGGGGAATTGTAGTAGGATACTCCAAAATGAGAACTTTTCACACTGAAGACATCTAGCTGATCTCTTAGTTAGCAGCAGTATTGACGTCCTGACTGGCTTGAGGCCCTCAGGTCCACCCACCTGGGCCTCATGGCAGCCGGCGCCAGGCGAGGCAGCCTGCCTCCAGCCCAGCTGTTCAGTCCTTCTCCCAGGAAAGACGCTGAGCCCATGTGCTCGCAGAACATTAAATGCCAACTCCCAGCATGCCACAGGACTGCCCTCCTTGCAAACTGGCCAGGGCGGTATCCGTGTATCACCGCTGTTCATTTGCCTAGCCCCTACCCATGTTCTGGAAAGCTTCACAGCTTCCTGAAGGCACGGTAATAAACTCAGAACAAACTTCAAAACAACATCAGAGAATCATGAGCAGACCTGACTACCAATCCATGGCAGCACTCTTGTTAAGCCAGAATACCACCACTGAA